>CAAKHG010021941.1:0-21808 GCA_901007715.1 Dactylopterus volitans
ACAAGGTGACAAGGTGTACATAATAAAAGGTCTGCTGCTGCTGTAGCACATCTACTTCAAGGTTTGACGTCTTGTGCATTCAAAGTCACTTCAATCACCTTTCTTTACCGTTGTGATGCTCAGTTTAAACGTCAGAGACGGTTTTGACGATTTCTTCGTGCTGTAATGCTTCCATGTGATTGGCTGATTAGGTATTTGCGTTATCAAGCAGTTAAACAGGTGTACCTAATAAAGTGGCCGGTGAGTGTGTAACCGATGCCTTTTTAGCGTCATGCCTTGACTGTCACCTCTCTCCTGTAGTGCCACAGGTTGTGAAAAGCTGCGCTGAATTCATAGAGAAGCATGGAGTTGTGGATGGAATCTACAGGCTCTCTGGGATCTCCTCCAACATCCAGAAACTGAGGTTTGTGCCAGTTTGGTTCATGATATTAACATACTGTATGTTGCTTGACAACAAGGATCTTAGAGCTACTCTGTGTGAATTAACTCTTCTGTTGACATGTCTGTATATTAAGGAAATATAGTCCTAGAGCCCTGAAAATCTTTTTTTTTTTAAATCTGTGTGATGGGATGTACTAATGTCAGCGGCTTTGTCAGTTAAAAAATGAAAAGTTGAACTATTATTCCTGTATTTGAGAGGTAAGTCTTGAATTTATTGCACATTTTCTTAAACAAATAGAAGTGTAAATCTTTGAAATTTCCTGCGTTTTTCAGGTTTTCATACCAACGGATGGGCAGGGTGACTCCCACATTGTTTCATATATTGCTCTGCTCTCTGTTTCTGTCCAGGCACGAGTTTGACTCGGAGCAGATTCCAGACCTGAGCCGAGATGTCTTCAGACAGGACATCCATTCAGTGGGCTCCCTCTGTAAGCTGTACTTCAGAGAGCTTCCCAATCCTCTGCTCACCTACCAGCTCTACGACAGATTCTCAGTAAGGACCGGAACACTGAAACTGGGGCATAAACATGGCGGTGGGAGCCGGGGTCATGCATTATGAGGCTGAAAAGGCTGCAGAGGAAGAAAACAAAACAAACAAACCCTGATGCTCAGTGATAATCAAAGAGGTCCCGACAATTAAAAAGCTTCAATTCGTTCTTAAGTGCTGCTGAAAATTGGGTCAGCGCATTGTGTTGAAACAGGTCAAGGAAGGGTTTCAAGGAACGGTGGGTGATATGCATGTGAAGCCCGGATAGCAGATTAAGCGAGCTGGCAGCTCTGAATAAAAAAAGGGTAAAGGCAGCGGGGATGTTGCAGCAACTCCCTCTGCTGTGATTATCAGCCTCTCGGCTTTATCCCCCCCCCCCCGTCTCTCACAGGAGGCCGTGTCTGCAGCCACAGATGAGGAGAGGTTGGTCAAAATCCACAACGTCATCCAGCAGCTGCCTCCTCCACATTACAGGTCAGGTTTCTAGCTCTGTGCCTCAGCCTGGAGGCCCTGAATTGGCTTTTTTTTTTTCTTTCTTTCTTTCTATTTTTATGAAATTATGCACTACATCAAAGCTGCTGAATTTCTCTCTGCCAAGCAATGATAAGATTTATTTGATGAACTGTTTTCACACAGTCCTCAGACTTTGAATAGAAAACTTCTGCCCCGTTTGAAAACGGACTTGTTAAAGTTATCCCGGGAAAAGTGAATTTAACCATGCATATGCCTGCCATTGACTCCATCTGCTGGTAATAGGAAGAATAACAGATCACCTCTGTGACCCCGTGTTCCAGTATCAGCTGATTTTTTTGTATTATATTTTTTTTCCCATTTTCCACGTGGACTTGAGTATTGAAAGTAATCTTTTATGTGCAGGACTCTGGAGTACCTTATGAGACACCTCTCCCACTTGGCTACCTTTAGCTCCGCCACGAACATGCACACTAAAAACCTGGCAATCGTCTGGGCACCCAACCTCCTCAGGTACCTCCTGAACCGCGAATATCGGCATGTGGCGGAATCAAACTGTTAAATTAGCACTGCTGTTTCGTTTTAGACCTGCTGCGACAATGAACTGGGGCAGGTCTCAGTGGTCCTGAGCTGTGAAATAGGCCATGCTGGACTGTAACTGTGTTTCAGGTCCAGACAGATTGAGTCGGCCTGTTTTAGCGGCACAGCTGCGTTCATGGAGGTGCGTATCCAGTCGGTGGTGGTGGAGTTCATCCTCAACAACACCGAGGCTCTCTTCAGCCCCAAACTCAGCTCCATCATTCGGGAAAGCACTGGCAAGTCGAGATAAAAACGCTAAATGTGGCATGTCTGAGGAGAATTAGCAGAATGCATCCCTGATGTGAAACCTTGTCTTTAGGTAACAACACCTTATCCAGACCCAAGTCTCTGCTGGTCTGCTCCCCGTCCACAAAGCTACTCTCCCTGGAGGAGGCCCAAGCTCGCACTCAGGCACAGTTGGGCTCCCCTGCCACCACCCCCTGCCTCACCCACAGCGACTACATCGAGGTCGGGGAGGGACCCGGAGCTCTGCTCGGCAAGTTCCACACAGTCATCGAGCTCCCAATGGAGAGGTAGTTAAACTGACTGTCAGCGCGCCTCATGAGCAGCAGCACGTTCCATCATTTGTCACTGGCATTGCACTGTGTTGGAACAGACAATCAATTGGTCTATTGCTAGAAAATGTAAATGCAACCGATTCTTCAGTAAATAAATGACGGTGTTGCTTTTCTCTGTTTCACAATGCTTTTGAATTGATTTTTTGGGGGCACGGCCCTGAATGAAATGGTAAATGTTAAAGACGATTGTTTCTGTGTTGCAGTGGCAAGCGGGCTCCTGCTAAGGCTAAGAAGTCACCTGTGGGGAACTGGCTCTCCTTTTTCCACCTTGGCAAGTCCCATTCTGTGTCCAAACGTAAGCTGAAGCGTCACCCCAGCGAGCCAAACGAGATAAAGAGCATCGCACTGCCAGGTCTGATCCCGGCCTCCCGTCACAGCGGCGGAAAACTTTTAAGCTTCCGTGCCTGCTCTTTCCTAAAGCTTCTGCATCTGTGCTTGCTGATCTTGACACCGCAGTGTGCAAAGGCTCTATTTATAGTAGTCAGGATTTATGTGTCAATTTGCACCCAAATCATTTACAGGTGGAAGAGGTGATAGCGGCACATTGCGCTCCACCAAAAGCGAGGAATCTCTCACCTCTTTGCACAATGTGGAAGGTAAAATCTGCACCATGATATGTTCTCCTCCCACCCCTCAATGTTTGGGTGATGGTTCATTTACCATTTGCATGCGTGTCCATTCCAGGGGAGCCTCCGAGTTACCGCCGCCTCCGACCTCGTTCAACGAGCGAAGCCATTTCTGCAGTTGGTAGAGATGAGTTGCGCAACACGAGGAGTAAAGATGGCCACAGGGCGCTTGCGTTGAATGAAAGTGCTGCTGATCATGTCCACACCGCAGCATTTGTCTCACCTCCACATCAGGAGGATGACATTGACCTCTGTCCACCAGCTGCTGGCATTTCGACGTTGGACTTTGACCCCATGTCCTTTCAGTGCAGCCCGCCCTCGGCGACACCTGCGCTGCAGCGCAATAAAGAGGCAAATAAATGGAGGAGGAGTGTCGGGTGCTCCAGCGAGTCGGAGCCCATATCCTCTCCGAACAACAACAACAACATCATCTGCTCTCCGGATATCAGCCCCTGTCTCGTCAAAGGTGGGACGAGATTTTCCTCCAAGCCGCTCTCGCCTAAACTCAGGAAGAAATCCCTCAAGACACAGGCAGATGTCCAGACGTCCTCTGCCTCCTCGTTTTTTGGAGTGGTCGCATCCACCTCTCCTCCACCACTCCCTTCCTCTTCGCCCCCAGTGGAGAGGCGCGAAGGTCCAGCCGCAGACGGAAAGGAGCCGAGGGCGTCGTACCAACAGTGCAGCCCACTCAGCACAGTGAGTGACCTCAGTCAGTCTGCACAGAACCTGCCTGATCCAGGTAAGTATCACTCCTTTTAACATCTTACATGCACTTTCGTGTGTATAGTTAGTAATTAAATAATAATGCATTCTGTAGTTTCTTATAAAAGCCTCTGTGTCTTGTCCCATCATGTCTTACCATAGCTTTGTTTGTCCTGTCATACTGTAGCGTTGTTTGTCTTATCCCTCCCCAGGAACAGATAGACTTATGAGTTCAGTGTCTGTTCTCCCTCCTCACCCTCCCCTGACGAGTGCTGCACGCAAGTTGGCTCTGGCCCTGGCTGAATCTGCCCAGAAGGCCAGCAGTGGCTCCCAGAGAAGAAACAACATCCCCACCTCACACCCTCTCCAGAGACAGGACGCTCTCCACCTCCAGGACAAACCCCCACGGCCCTCCGTTCTGGACCTCCAGGAGTTTTGCGGCCCCGTTTCCCAGTGGCAAACATCAGCGCGGAGTCCCGTGGAGAGCCACTGCTGCCCTCATCCGCCCCATTTCCTCCCTGCGCACCTCTGCTCCGAGCCACTGCAGGTCACTGATGGACAGGAGAGCACATGCAACTTCACGCCTAATGTCAGCCCACTTGGGTCAGGGAGCTTGGACGAAGGGAGCGCAGAAATGAGGGACAACAGAAAGCAGAAACGGCAAGTAGTGCGAGATGGCACACAACCCGAGCCCACTTATCAGAGTGTCGGTGTTTCAGCACCCACTCAGCCTGTCTGCTCTGCTCAGAGCCCCTCAACTTCTCCCATATACGTGAACACGGACTCCATCAACGTCTTCAATTTCCGAGCTGTTCTGGCCGAAACCGCCATGCCTGCTTCCATTGACGAGGTCCTTCCACATCCATTACCGACTTCATCAATGTATCACTACAACCCCGAGGAGGACAGACCTCTGGGCATGGTTGAAGATGTCCACAATAGTCATCATCATCATCATCATCATCACGGGCAGACTCAAGCCGGACGGATGCCAGCACATCGCTGCCCTCGGCCTGACGCCTTGCCACCTCACCTTTCAGGGCTGAAAAGTGTGTACAGGCAGTCTTCTGAAAGCCGCTACAGCACTTTAGGTTTAAGGTACCCTTTGTCACCTCAGTACAGACGTTACAACAGAGATGGGCACTTTATCAGTGGCTGCCAGAGGCAACACGGCCAATGGCAGAGGTCAGATGATAGAATTGTTGGGCACCCGGCCATCCGGAGGGCTCGCTCCTTCCACGCACCTCAGATTAGTCACTATGAGTTGGCAGAGACAGAAGTTCTTCCCCCCGACAACATGTTTTACGTCGAACAGAGCCAGGAGGCGCCCTATCACAGGCTGATTCAGACAGGTCTTCAGTGTGTTCGACCCCAGTTTGAGAACACGCACATGCGGCATATACACTACGGCCCCTATTCCGACATGAACCCAGACGACTCCCATTATTACGCAGCGCCCCCCCAGCAAAGCGGCATCCGCCACAGTCAGTCTTACACCATGCGCTCCACAAGGGAAGGCGGACAGTCAGATTGCTACAACTACTCTCCACGCCACGTCCCCCCGGTGAGCAAGGAGCTTTGCGCGGGGAGCAAGGACACCGTCGTTTACGAAGCCAGAGACGCAGAACTCTTTGAAAGAGTCGTTTATCAACCAGCCAAGCAGGAGAGCAAATGCAGGCGCCGAAACACAAGTCCAGCTCGGTCCCCCTACGAGAGTCCCACCTCGCCGACCGACTCGAGGCGCAGAGAGATAATGCACACCAGGAGCAAGTCAGATCCTGGGGACGCCTGCCTCCTCTCAACCGATGGGAAAGAAAACCAAAACAAAGCCACATCTCCCAGGTCCCAACTGGCAGAGCCCGAGGTCTCCTGGCAACAGAGTGGCCACCGCGCTATTTTGGATCCAGGACCATCCAGGCGGATTCAGATTAAGCAGAACTCAAAGCAGCAGCCCCCGCTGCGAAAAGTACCCTCACTTCCAGAACGGGGCAGCGCTATCCTCAAGAATATCGAGCACAGTGACAGAAGCCATACACGAGGTCATGACCAGGATCGATTGCTGATGACCGGTGCTGTTAATAGCTACTCCGGTATGGTGAAACCCGGCATCCTCAGGAGACCCGGGCGGTCCCAGAGCACCAGAGAAAACCGTCACTACTATCATTACCATGGCAAATCCCCTCTGGATCCTGAACATCTGGGATCCTTTTCGACTCAGCCCAACAGAAGGACTCAGAGCACTAAAGTCAGGCCCACACAATA
This sequence comes from Dactylopterus volitans, assembly GCA_901007715.1. Taxonomy (NCBI): domain Eukaryota; kingdom Metazoa; phylum Chordata; class Actinopteri; order Syngnathiformes; family Dactylopteridae; genus Dactylopterus; species Dactylopterus volitans. The sequence goes on from CAAKHG010021941.1 coordinate 6,147, forward strand.
TGACCACATGGCAGGTTATTACGCAACTCCCAAACCTAAACCCACAAGATCCGGTAAAGCCGTTGGCGGATATTTGCCCGGCCAGGGTTGCATGTCTCCTCGCGGGCACAGACTGCTGTCCAAGGCCCTGGGTCAAGAGGCTTTTTATCACACTGCACTGAGATCAGAGGCCGGGGTCTACGACTGATGCTGACCACTGATTTACTTTTTTTTTTAAAATCAAATTCCACATCGGGGCCAAAGGAGAACAGCACTTTATCCTCTGCCAGACCAACAGACTGTTGAATTGAAAGTGTTTATTTTAACCTTCAGGAGCTGCTAACACACGTGTGAGGCTGATAGTGATGCTGCTGGAGATTCACGCGGTCACTGGCAGATTTATTATATTTTGCAGTCTTAGGGAGCTCAAAGGGAACACACGGGATATCGTCTTTTAGGTTGGAGACGTGCGTGTAACAGTAGAGCAGCATCTTTGAGAAAATGAAGACCGTTATATTTTATTTAGTGTCTAAAAGGATGACAAGGTAAAGTAACAGCTGGCTTTATTGATGTGATTTTTAAGTCTGTATAGGAACGTGTATAAAATAACATTCATTTCAAATGAATGATTTGTATAAATAACACACAGCTGACATGTGGCCAACGTACTGTGCATTTTGTTTCCTATCCTAGTCTGCTCAGATTTCAACCGGCACTTTTGAGGGTAACTGTGTATGAAACATGTATGTGGTGTACATTGATATACAGTATATATTTTTTCTGTGCAAAAACAGCTTGCTCTGAATCATTGTTAAATACTAAATTAGCACTTTTTGGGGGGTGAAATGAAAGATAACCTTGTAGTTTTTTTTTTGTTGTTTTTTTTTTTCCTTTATCACACATTGTTTAATGCTATCATAAAATAACAATGATTGCGCTGATTTCTGTTAAGGTCAAACGCTACTACGGCAAAACATGCTATACATAATTGCAAATCGGCTCATTCTTTAGGAAGGTGTATTTTGTACGGCAGTGTGGTTTTGTCACAAAATTAATTTCCTCTTTTTAGGGAACTTTTAACAACGTGGTGTTTTACATAAAATATGTTGTTTTATTCATTAAAGATGCTATTTCAAATCCAGACATGTAGACGAGGATATTCTGATAAGACATGTTACATGCAGTATTTTAGTGAGTGTCTTAAAAAGAATAAAGATATTATCAATGATTCTAGTTTGTGCCACTCTTGTGTTGTCAATCTGTGCTTTGGGAGCGTGGTTTGCTTTCTGACCCCTTGAGATTAATCCTCCAGCAGCCTTAGATTACACATTAGCTAGTGTTTACATATCAAGTCAGGCAAACTGGGTGCTTTTGCAGGGTCGTAAACAATTTACGATCTTGATACCATACCTGGTATTTGTAAAATACCCATGAAACATTTAGGAGAACATAAAAAATGGTAATTATAATTTTCTGGGGTTTTCTCCACTTGTCTTTGACACCTCATAAATGTAATGATGCCTTGAGTAATGCCTGTTTACCACCAGGTGGCAGTGTAACACCACAAAAATGCATTGCATTTTGGGGAAATCAGACCTCAAGTGTATCCAGAAATACTACAGAAAGTCCTGACTTTTTTTTTTTTTTTTTTAATTGCTTCCATTGCTTTAAAATGTTGTCATGACATGTGATTATAAGAGCTGCTTTGATGTAAAAAAATATGCATAGAGAAGATGAATTGAGGGCTGACCTCTCTGGCTGAGCGTATTGGCAGCATGTGATTCAGAAATTCTCAGAATATGAATTTGGAGCCGCTCTTTGTGTACCGTAAACTCTCTGTTAAAGAATGTCCATTCAGTCATGGTTTAAAGCGAGCTGAGCAGCTGGAAGATTGTCAGTTGGAATCAGCCAAGGTTGTCCGGCGTGCCTTGGGAATTGTTGCTTTGTTAAGAATTATTAAAGTCTTCCGGCTCGATCAAAACAGCCTCCCATTCACAGCTGAGTGAAAAGCTTGTGCCGTGGCAAAATCCATTAAGAGAGCCGGTGGACTCAAAGCAATGTCTCTCGGCAGCTCTGCATTGCTCCTGGAGCAGTGAGCCATTGTTTATTCATCGCCACATTGGCATTCAAAGTGCATCCTCACTGTTCTCTCTCATAACCAACAAGTTGCAATTTTTATGCATGTGAAGGTTGAAGGCAAATTATTTATGGGAGAGTGGACCTGAGGAAAAAGAACGGCCTCTGGCAAAATGGTTTACGTTGAGACCAATCTTTTTCTATAGGCTATTGAATTCGCCGGATCACAAAAAGATATGCATGTATTATGTATTATATGTATTATTCAGCGTTTTTGAGAAAGAATTGTTGCCCTGCTTGACAGCCACCTGTTTTTTGGATATTGCGATGCATTTGAGACATGCTACCTTTCAGGATCAGGTTAAAGTCTTATTTTTGAGCAGGAGGCAAATGAAATGAGTGGAAGGTAAAAAAAACAAAAAAACAAAACAAAAAAAATGTTCTGTGGAGTTCCGGGCTCCCTTTAGGGTCGCCTCCCCTCACCACTGTGAGGTGTTTTAATGTAAGGAATACCTGAGCAGAGAACTGGCAGCGCATGACAAAATATCAAGCAAGTCGAGTTCAGCTGCAAAAAGGTAGAAACTTTCACCTGTGTGAGAAATTATTCAAGAACATCTGGTATGTTCCAGATGCAGAGGTGGGATGTGCGAGGCGCTCTGCGCCAAATCCCAGCAGGTGCAAGGTGAAAGGACTGTCACCTCTCCCGGGGCAGGTGAACCTCAAGATTATAGTTGCCCTACACATTTGAGAAGATGCCTCTTTAGAGCTGTTTTGTGAGGGAAATTGCACATTATAGACCCTTCATATTCCGGAGGACAATTTAAAAACCCCTAATGGATCTTGCTGCGACTGCATTCTGCAGATCTATTAGTACTATAGCACATGGCAATAGCTGCGTTTCTCTGGTTCACAGCATTTTAGCGGCTCCATAAAGAACCATTTTTGGTTGTTCATTACAGTGTAATGTTCCATCACAAAACATTATTGGAACTTTATGAATGTACACTTCCTCGTTATTTCTTTGATGCATCTTGGCTTTAAAATACAGAGCATCTTAAATAACTTAAATGGTGCAGTATAAGCTGCTGCCTCTGAAGATATCCCTTTAAAAGATATGAATCCCGCTAGGGCTTATTGTGGAATTCAAATCATTCTAAATATAGGTTGATTTTTTTTTCTTCTTCCTCTGCTGGTGAATATGTGTAAAGAAGCTGTCACTATATATATAGCTCTGCGATGGCCTGGAATTGTGCCTTAAAATAGATGTTACCTCCACTTATTGCAAGAAAAGAGTAGTTGTTTTTAGGCTTTTTGCTCGTGCGCATGACTGCAGTCGCGCGCGGAGGAAAACTCTGATCTGCTCTCTGCCATTATGACTCAATGGCGCGATGTCCTCGGTGCTGACGGCTAGAAGATGAGCTAAACGAGACGATGTCAGTTTCTACTTTTAGCCGCGCTTCCCCTACCTTCTCAGCACTTCAACGTGGATACTAGAAGGCGCAACTTTGGGCGCTGCGATCACTTGCGCGTTTCGGATTTCCTGTCCTTCAGTTAATCGCTCGCGTGACTCGGTGCCATTGAAAGGAGAAAGTCCTTGATCATCTGTGATTCGTCTAATCAGCCAGTTTGCATAACAATGGACTGTAATTCAATTGCAACAACTAAGTGAAAGTTGTCCTTCAGATAACCAATTAGGCCCAGGCTATTGGTAAAAAAAAATGTGTAATTTATTCATATATCCACGTTTTTTGAAATAGAAAATCAGCTGCTCTTTTAAGAGAGCTGTGGCGGCAGGATGGAGGAGAGCCGGCACCATTACAGTCTATGGCGGGGACACAATGCTTAGTGATTGAATAAGTGATTAGCCTCGTCATCCAGCAGTATTGGCTGTCTATTAGGGCTCAGTTTTCTAATTTGACATTCACATGTAAGTGACTAAGCAACTAAAAGACTGTGTACAATGGAAAGCTCAGTTTGTGTTGCAAACAATGCTCGTGACCTTTAACTGATGAATAATAGCCTGAGAAGCAGAATGTAATTATCCAAGGCATTACAGTCGGTTCAAAAGGTAACCACCAGTTGAATAAGCCTTAGCCGTGCGAATCCATTTGGGACGTTCGCGTGTAAACGCTGATTTGGAAATGATGCCGGGCGCAGTTGCGATTCGGAATTCTGCAACATTTAAAACCAAAAGGCATCACTAATGAGGGGAGCAGGAACAAAAGTAAACAAAGCGGCAGGCTCCGTGGTGTGAGAGTGGGTTTCACCCATTACAATCATAATTAAAAAAATGTTTGTTTTAATCCCCCATCTGCATCACTGAGCGCTCAAACGATCGGATGAAAGGCCAAAGCAAACAAACACGGCTGCTGTGCAGACGCAAAGGATGACTTGCCACCAGTGTTGCGTCCTGGTTGCTGCTGCAGACACATTATTCAGGTGAGATGCAATAGTCATGCTATGAAATTATCATATTGTGCAGAGAGACAAAACTAATCAGACTCATTCAGTCGTTTAGAAGGCCAGAAACTGGGAGCCTGACTCACTTCTGGCGTAGCATCATAAAGAAAAGTATGAAGTATTATACTCGAACTTAAGTAATATTTGAATTTAAGACTTTAATTCATTATCTACGTTAAATCCACAAAGCGCGCCCAGATATAATTTCTCTCTGAAAAACACAGCAACCAAATAGCAAAGAAACAAAAAAAAAAATTCAACAAACAGACAGAATCTAGAAAAATAAAGAAAGAACAAAGGGAATAAAGAGAAATGTTCACCAAGCTTCGACAACAAATCTCCTCTGCTTTTAATTAGAGCTAAATAATGCAGGCATGAGCGAACTCCAGAGCTCAGTTAATTACCACAAAAATGGAACATTTTCTTACATTTATGGCAAATAAAACCTCCACCACATGAAGTGGGGATTGGCGACCGCAGATGAAATAGATGTAAAGGAGTTAATGATGTGTTTAAAAGTAATTATCAACATAATTGGAGGACGTTGTTCACCCCCACTTTGCTGTAATCATTCAAGGACTAAAGTAAAATCCTTAAAATGAGCCATTATTCTTGGTACTACTACTCCTAAAAATGCTAATAAACCAGCATTGAAAAGTGGGTTCTATCTTGTTTCCATTAACTTGGCTCTTTTGTTCCCCTCTGTACACATTTCTTTTTTTTTGTTTCACTTGCTCAGTTTTCTTTTGTTCGCATCACAATGACATGGTAGGAGCGCACTATCACCGGGTACTTAACATAGCTCAGGCTCGGGCTTTCATGCCTCAAAATGAATATCCAATGATAGCTCGCAAGTGCGTGCTTTTGATGGCGGCCTCCTCCGTCTCATGGTGGTTTCTGTCGCCCCGCGTGTGTGGGCGCGAGTGTGTGTGCGTGTGTGCGCGCGCGTGAACGCAAACTCTGCTGCGTGGCGATGACCACGCGGGCTAACTGGATAAACAGCTCTGCTCAGCGCCGTTTCCCCAAGCCAGAAACTGGATCCTCCGCGCAGCTGAACAAAGGCAGAGAACACCAAACGCGTCGCGGCAAAACCGTCGTATCCGAGCCGTCTTAATCTGCGGCGTGTTGCCCCGCGACTCACTTTTGAGAGGCGAGCGTCTGTGATGCTTACACGCCGTGAAAGGAGACAAAATTCCCATCTTATCCGCATCTTTCCAAAATGGAATTCAATTTAAGTTCACTCAAGCTGACGAACGCCGTCCCACAATGCCTCTCTTTCCAGGTGAAGGGCCCTGCGTTTGGATTCAGTGCCAGTTTAATTAAAACATGTAACTTTTAATTACCTAACTAATTAATTTAATAAGTGAGAAAAGACTCAGACTGATAAATTATTGAGGCGCCGATGTTCCTGCAGCAACTCACTGGCTCGCTAAGGCGCCCTGTCAGTGACTACAAGGCTGTGTGCAGACATTGTTGTTTGTTTTTTTTTTTTAGACTTTAACAGGCTGTCCCGCAAAAATAGAACACTTTCATATGCTGACAACCGAAACACACACACACACACACATGACGCACACACACGCAAAAAAAAAGAAAGAAAAAAAAATCCATAAAGGAGTTGGCTGTGTATCAAAAAGAAGCTTGTAGTGCTGTAATAGAATTTTTTTTTTTTTAACAGTCAAAAGATAATCACTAACAGCTAAGTGTTTCAAATTAAAAATCGGGCTTAAACGAAAGATGAATTATGCATCAACAATTCTAAATATGATATAAAGATTACGCGGCAGAGCAAAAGATTGGAGGGGGACATTGGGGGGAAGATGTGTTGCCGTGCGTTATTGTATCTGGGCGACGGCTCTGGAGTGGAACATCAATGTGAATTTGGCAAAGAAAACTTCGCCTCTGCAGAACGAAGTCACCTTGAGATTTGGTTGAGGGCACTTCAGAGGATGGCGCTTGAAGCTCAGGCTCAGCAGATAATTACATGTTTCCTGTCAGAAGCACTTAACCTTTTTTTTTTTTTTTTTTTTTTTTTTGAGGAGAGAACGGAAAGAGGAATGCATTTTATTCCCCCTCCCCCGCCCCGCCACCCCTTTCTGTTCTTCTCCTAATTAATCACACCTAAAAAAAACTTCCACATCAACATCTAACACATTTCCTCCCTCTGGTAAACATCAGTCTCTGATTAAGTATCAGAGTATTAGACATCAAGCGGCATCTTTGCTGACATTAAAGCCCATAGTGCTTTGCGCAGCATCTCTCAGGTTTGGAGTTAATCACCACACAAAGTCTTTTTCTCCCTGACACTTTGCTACAGGATTAACAGAGTGGTAGTAGCGTGCGCTTTAATTAATGCAGATTTCCGTGGGTCATCGTAGCAGGGGGAGATAATTGTGTTGTGGTTATCGCGGGCTTCAGGTGCTTGTCCTTCATCATTGTTTGAAACAACTAGCTCATCTGTTTCATGGAAAATGACTTGGCATTTTCCCCGTAACGATAATAGTTGTGTTTAGCGGGCACTTTGAAGAGCCAAATTCAATCAGGTGATGTTTTTTTTTTTCTTTTCTTTTTTTTTTTTTCCCCTTTCCCTTCTCTCCACAAAACAAAACTATTCTTGGCACGGCTTTTGCTAGACTGGGTGCATCTGCATCATCTCGAGTTTCGAGCGGCTTTCATGTGCGAAGCCAACAGCACAGACCGACCCTGGCGCCGTTTGCCCTCGCGTGGCGACAGATACAGAGCGGCGATGTACAGATAATAAAAAAAAAAATGTCAACGTAGTTTTAAACAACAATCTGAGGGATTTGCATGCGTGTAAACAGTGGAGCCGGCCAAACAAATACGCTGTATATCTCCGGCGCGATACACAGCGGCTATGGAGGGAGATGAGTGTGCAGACAGAGCCTGTTGCATTTGCCTTTGTTCCCCCACTATTTATTCCCACATCATTTAATTACACCTCAGTCAGGCCAAGTGCTACATGCCATCAATCTCAATCAAGCAATTAGCCAACTAAACAAGCCATGCTCAGACATTTGTTCGCTCACAATTTCCCCATTGTGCTAATTACACTTAAACATGTCGTTCCAAATTAAAATGGAGCATTTAAAATGGAATTTGCGGCGTCTAACCGAAACATCACACCTCCACATTCACGCGTTCATAATGCGCCGACAGCAGATGGGTTTATTTCAGGAGGTTAACCTCTCAATGCGTTGAATAAATAAATAAATAAATGTTTAGAGAATCCCATCTGTCATGTTTCAGTGGTCAGGTATTCGCCGCTCTTTAAGGGAAGTATTATATTTCAATAACTGTGAGCGAAGGAGAAGAGTGGCTGGTTTCTAAGGTTAAAATATTCCCATTAAAGTTTGAATAATGTTATTGACCTTTACTTGGCATGGATCACTTGAAATGATGGGGAAATGGGGTGGGGGGGGGGCACTGACAGAATTACGATGACAGAGTAGCTTATGGTTATGAATTAGGTCTTGCTCCTCAAAATGCCTATCAATTTGTCAAATCGCTTGCGTCCACGTGTTCAGCCGGAAGCCTTAACAAGAGCACCTGAGCCCGCGGGTGTCAGTCATTTAAAACATCCCCTCGCCTCCACGTGTAACACGGTGCAGGTGTCTGTCACTGATGGGAGCTCAGACTGATGCTGCCTCTGCCTCCTCACGCCGAATCCACACCGGTGCAGCATTTTTTCAAAATTACTATAATTTTTTTTTTTTTTTTTTTTTTGCCTCGACTCTTTCTTCGTCGGGAGTTTGACAAGTCATCAGCAGCTCAGGACCAAGCGAAGAGGCTCAAATGCAGCTGATGCATTCAGCAGGAGGAAGAGGCGGAGGCACTTTGACAACGCACGCGAGTTAATAAATTCTCCGAGCGGGATGGGACTTTAAAGTGAAATGATGATTCTTTTTTTTCTTTCTTTTTTTTTTTTTTTTCAAAGTCACAACAACACTTCCACATTTAAACATTGATATCTTTTTTATTAAGACAAGTACTCTTCGGATTTTTTTTTTTTTCTTCTGTAAAAATGTTGGTGAACCAATACAAAATATGCATGGTCATAATGAGAAACAAATTCTTCACTACACAAAAGAAAACTGGTTGCATGGGTACAGGGAGAAATTTCCACAACATAAACAACCCTTTTGGGGGCAATAAAACAGCCAACCTACCCCACCTTTCCCCCCCTCCCTCCCTCACAAAGGTGTTTCAGTTTCATCTAAATATCCAAGACATGTTACAGATCATTCATAAAACTTCATGTCACAGTAAATACACCACCTTTTCATCTATGATGTATGCAAGAACCGACTGAATGCTTGATCGACTGTCTGTGGTCACATTCTATAATCACTAAATAACTGATATGAGCAAAGTGTTACAGTGGAAGGAGAAGTTTTATGAACATCATTGTGATTTTGTTGACACTGACTGTACACAATTTTCATCTGCTTAACAAATCTAGGTATCTTTCTTTGTGAACTAGGTCTATGCAAAATAATAGTTCATGTTTACTGGAACAGTGCACCATATTTAGAACACATAAACATGTACAACTGAGAAAAAAAACAAACATGTACACCTTGTGATTTTGTCACTGTCGGAATAGCTGTGGTACTACAGTATATAGGTATACGTGGGGCCTTAAATTTGCATACTACCTGAGATGCAAAAACACAACTATTAACACTCATGAACCTGAGAGAGTGAAAGCAAATATACTAAATATCAAATATCAAAAAACAAGAAAAGAAAAGAAATTGGATTAGAACAATGCTTTCCCACAATTCTTTATGATCCTCGAGTAAAAGCAGGAGTCACTTCATAACCATTTAAGATTAATGTCAAACCCCAAATTAAAACTTGCCATCCTGTCTCCGTGACAGCAAAACTCAAAACTTTTTTTTTTTGTTTGTTTGTTTGTTTGTTTTTTTGTAGCTTGTAGCTTTTAGCACTGTGTCACCCTCTGGCTTTGCAAGTGAGCCTTGTTCTTGGATATATCCAAATAAATAACAAAATAACACAGAGAAAACAATGACAACCAAATTGAAATTATTGTGTAAAATATGATCACTAATTAAGACAATAAATACTACATCCTGACATTCAGTGGAAGCTGCCACACCACCCTGATAAACAAAGAAACTTTTTTTTCTTCTTTTCCTTACAACATCAAACTCACTCCAGCTTGGTAGGCTCCACGTTGTAATGCAAGTCTATGGTGCGTAAATACAGACATCTTGGATGAGTGTTGGCCCTGTAAGTTAGAAAGCACAGAAATATACGAGATATACTGCAAAGTGTACATGAGGATACTGTACCATACTAACCATATGCCTCAAAATCAAAGAAGGCACTAAATGAAGTCCTTCAGTCTTATAATGATAAGAGGTGGGGTTAAGGCAGTGGTTATCCTTTTTCATATTACATTTACTGTTTGCTATTGTTTTGATTCAGGCAATACAATGGAATCACTCACTAATTACCAAAAGAGTATTACTCCTCCAGCTGGGATAGAGTCAGAAGCATGGAGCATGCAAACTGAACACGCTGGTTGTCCGTCTGCTAACGCGGGACATTCTGACTCAGTTGACAGTAGACAGCTCCTCTATGAAGGTTTTGAGGCTGCAGGGCGACGGATGAGAAAATATCCTCTCTCAAACTTGTAAAGGCTGTTTATTATACTTACAAGTTATCAAAGAAAGCCCAACGATAAGGTGTCTTTAAGACGGCCATGAAATACAACTGATTCATGTTTGTAGTGACTGAATGTCTTTTCACCAATCTACGGCTAAGGGGGAAAGGACATTTTTACCAAGAAATCCTAAACATGTAAATATGTTTTGTTTTTTTGTTCAATTATTATGGGTATTCACACAGACGCGCCCTAATGTCTCTTAAAACACTGGGACGACACTTTGCCGTTGAAATTGTAACATTCTTCCTTCCTATTAATTTGGCACAATCACACAAACCTTGGAAAATCGACCTTTCAGCATTTCCGGTTTAAGCAGTCAATACTCTACATTGTGAGATAAGATTAAATTATTCAGAGAGGAGCAGTCTGCCGAGTGGACTTTCAACCCTCGCTCTATACATGTAATCTGCAATGTATATAAGCACAAATACGCAGTTATCATACTTGGTCCAAGGTTGACCATGTGGGTGGTATGAAAATGTTGAGAATTTCATGTTTTAAACAAAAGCAGATGCAGCAAGCCGTACCAATATCTAACAGAATGATACATTTTAATAATGTAGCCAAACCAGTTACTCTTTCAGGTTATAAAGGATTAACTCAAAAGTGAACTTTGACCCCAAAAGCAAATGTCTGCCAACATACAGGACTTCTTCAGGCTTTCTGATCATCATATATAAACATAGCAATGTTTTCCCGCAATGGGTTTGTCCCATCCATCCCATGGATGATTATGAATGGTAAAAAATATATATTCAAATCACCTTACAAAGAGATAACGTTTTTAAAGGATAGTTTGACATTTTGAGAAATGGTGTAACCACCTTCTTGGAGAGAGTTAAATGAGAGGAAGTTTAACTTGAAGCTGGCATCCAGGGTTGAGTTAGACACACCGGGGCAGCAGCATAGCCAGAAATATTAATTTCGGTGGGCCTGTAAAGTGTAAGGTGTGTCTTAAATGAGATATTAGCCAAATAAAATATCTTTCCATTCACAAATTAGCACTACACCTGAAAACTGTATTGAGTAGTTGAAAAAATGCTTAAAATGACTGAGTAACACGGCGCACCCCGCTGATGAGGGATGCAGCAAAAGTGGACGTCAAAGCTGAAGAGTTTCAGTGCGATCTGAACATGGTCAATAGCTTCAGTGGCAGTTTTTGCTGGAAGCCATATTTGTTCACGGCGCACAAGGGAGGGGGAGGAAGGCATCTGTATCAGCGGGACGGGCTATGATATAACCTTATTTTAAACAACATGTCAGTTTCACACATTGCTGCGATAGCCGGCCACTAGTTTTGTTTATTTTTAATTGGCATCACGTGATAGTTAAAGGAGATAAGCTTCGGGAGGAGATTTTCAGCTCGAGTTCTCTCACGCTGAATTCTCCAAGGCCGCATCAGCAAATTGTTGTTGCCCTTAAAAAAAGGCACAATTTTCACCAAAATAACATTTACTCAAGTTTGATTCCTTAGCGTCAACAAGCTGCTGGGGGCGACAGACGGTCTACATATTGAAGCGTCACAGTGCAAAGGCAGCGGGGGCCGGCCATGATCATGCGCCACTAATCGCCATCCGAATATTGTATTAGCAGCTCTGAGGCCACCCCGAGCTTTGAATTTTCACCAGGTCCACATTTTCCATATTATTTCATATTATCTGTCTGCGTATCACGAGATCCGCTTATCCGCCCTGTGTGAAATCCGGCGAGCGTGTCACCGGCGACTCGAGCGGGTGCAGTGTCAAATTTGTCTGCGATTTGGACACGTTTGGTATGGATACCTTTCCAATAAACCGATGAACGGCCACTCTGTGGTGTCGGTGGCGGGGTGAAAACGGGTCTCATCTAACCCCGACCCCAGCCCCTAACCACACCAGCGCCCAGCATAGTTTACGCGGACGACAAGCTGCACCTAAACTTTTGTAGATGGCTTTGCGGACCTCTATAAAACTTTGCAAATCTGACTTAGCTTATTAGGGTGGGAGTTTTCACAGAGGCCCATCCCGTCAATTAGAACTCATCCCGGCACTCCGCAGCCACAGCGGCGTTGATGCTCTGCCCGCCTGGTGCCGCTCCAGCTGATCTCACCATGTTCTCTTCTGCCTCTATCCTGTCAATACAGTTCCCGAATTACTTTAATTTAACAAAAAAAAAAAAAAAAAATCAAATGTAGTTTTCTCTAATATTTACATGCAGTATCGAGAGGAGTTGTTTCAGACAGCTATGTTGTTTTGATCGGGCGCTATACCAGTTTCAATAATCGTCGAAGAAATAATAGAAATTACATTTTTTTTAAAAATTTGCTGCTATTTTGTCTGTCTTTCTTTCTTTTATGCCTGGTGTGCCAGACTTGGATTAGAGTTAGAGGCCAGCTGTTTCCCCTTCTGGTCTTTACTCTTAGTTAAGATAAGCTGAGATAAGCTCAACTACACGACTGCGCTCCACAATCCTCTCATTTAAATCAATGCCATACAATGAATTGTGCAAAATGTCTAACTTTTCTTTGAATAGGTTTCATCAGAGGCAGATTTTCGGCTAATGACAGCATTAAAAACCAATAGACGTCATCTGTCTTTGTTGATTTACTGCACAGGGAGAAAAATCGTGATCACCAATAGAGCTTTAAAAAACAAAGACATGGCTCCGATTTTCTCGGCAGAGGCTTAAAGTCTGCGCCCTGACACAAAGCATGGCGTCTTTGACTGGACTCCACAATAACCCACGCAAATACTGACCCCACGCCGACTGACCTCAAGAGATTTCCTCAGCTCAACGCATTACCAGTTCCTGGCAATTTGAAGTGAAATGATACTTGACTGCACTCCTACTTCACTTAGAGGAATAAATACATTCTATAATATGTATGATTACTCACATATGTTACATTATCAGCCAACACAGTGAACCTGACCTTGGGTTTGAGTGAAATCTCCGCTGAAATATGTCTAAACCAATCAGGCCTGCATAAGGAGGGGCAATGTGATGACAGCGCAGGGATGGTTGGACTTTGACCCAGCAGGGAGAAAAAAAAAATGACATTGTGTTCCAGTCACTGAACTCTGGAGATTACTCAAGAACGAAAAAGTGTGGATGAGCTGGCTCCTAGTGCACGGTGCGACTTTTTGAGCTAAAACGCTAGCTGCGGCACACACACACACACACACACACACGCACGCACACACACGCACGCACGCGCGCACACACGCACAGACAAACGACAGGCCCATTTAAATCTTCTCCGAAAAGCCAAATGCAACAAAAGGATCGGGTGGAGTACATGGCAAAATATCCAATCCAACAAGCATGTGAGGAAGAAAAAAACAACAACAAAATAAACAAAAGAAATAGAACAAGGCACAAAATTGTCTGTAAAATAATTGAACTGTACAGAATAGGCCCCAGCAGTCCAGAAAGGGTTGGATGGGAGACTCTGCAACGCCTCTTCTCACTACTTGGCCATGCCAGTTCTACTTTTCGCTTTCACTTCCTTCTCTTCCTCTTTTAAATCTTGCTCTGACGCCTTTTTCATAACCAATCAGAGTTAGACATAATGCTCCCACAGCACCGCCACCACCGCCGCCACCACCACCACCAGCAGCATCCCCACCCTTCTCTCCTGGCCTGTCCAGTTTAGATATAGTACTCCTTCTTCTCATCTGTGTTGTTGTGCCCCCCCTCCGCGTTGATGATGGCCGTGTCTGCGTCAGCCGCATCGTCTGCCCCTTTGGCTTCATGTGTGAAGTAAGTGCCTGCACAGGAGTACCGAGCAGTTAGCCACACACTCCTCCCCGTGTGCACTTCAATCCTATTGCACTCCACTTGCAACAGAAAACACTTGAACTGAGTATGATTGCACTGCCCGTGCTTTACCTTTGTGTCTGGCAAAGTATCGACCAAGAACAATGAGCGCACAGAGGATGGCAAACATCACCACGGCAACCACTCCTCCGATGACAGCATGGTCAATTTTCTGCGGTGCCCCCTCGTCGGCACTAGAGTCTGGAAAAAAAAAAAAAGAACAATAACCGTAAATAATTTCATGATCGGTAAACCCTCTTCGCTAGTCACAAAGCTAATACCGTCACACAGCTGTGGACCACACTTGAGGCTACGGCTATTAAATTATTAGGCTTCCAAAGTAAACACAACGGCTTTGTTTTCTCTCGGAGCATCTTAGCATGACACAAACACACAGTGGAAACACTTGAAAAGGCCGCTCGGAGAAATGTGGGCTTATATTGTTTACCAACAGAAATGAAACGATGCCACAGCACAAGTTGGTCCACGGAGGATGTTAAATGGTTTACAATTTGTGATTAAGGAGCTGACAAATGGGCTATTAAAGCATTTTTGTTCTTACTTACTGGCAGATGCTGCAAGCTGCCATCATAAATCAGGCTGATAATACACAGAACGAAGCTATTTAATAAGTACAGTTTTTAATTACTTATTTTTTTTCTTAACTGTTTTCCTTCCTACCTTCATGCGCAGTCGCATTGTCCACGAAACCATTTAAATAGTCGACAAGATCAATATTACTTTATGTCTGCATGGTTCATATGAGGCATCAGCAAGCAGCCACTTAGCATAGCTGAGGCTGGAATTAAAGTATTCATTTATTCAGAAAACCATGTCCATAACCATGTCGACCCTTCTTTTTTTTTAAGTTGGATGTTTACTGACTTAATAAAGTGCATGTTTGTGCTTTTATTCTCCTGCACTCGGCTCAATATGTTTCCAGAGTCTTATAGCATATAGCATACTATAATAGCTGCTTGAAGCTGTAGAGTGAGCAATGTTGAAAAATGTTTGAAGACAGTTATTACACCATGAAACAGTAGACACCGTCTGCAATTTCAGCGAGAGTTCACACACAATAAAATACATTGCGATTTAAGAGGCCATTTCTGGAAGTTATAGAGCTCAATCATGAGAAACAGACACAAGTCTGGAGATAAATTGTCCCCGTGCAGAGAAATACGTGGCTGCCTCAGGTGTCAGCGAGTATCACTGTCTAGCATTTAGCCAGATTTATCCAGGCACCATGAAGGAACATGGCAAAATCTGAAGCCTTTAAATTTCCAGTCTCAGAATAGTTCAGAGGCATTTATCAATAGTCTATATCTGTGCACATTTGGGCTGATGGAGGAGTGGCGGGTGAGGGAATTGCTGCACTGTTCTTTGCTGCATGAGAGAGCAGCTCAATTTTCCATCAATCTCACTAGTCATGCTCTGAACTTGAATGATTTTGATAAAAGACGAGTGGAGAGTGCAGAATTTCTCAGCGCTGTGAGGACGTAATAGGTTGAGTTGAGGGGTCCAAGACAAGTGACATGCTCACATCTCGCCTAACTTTAACTGGTGTTTTTAAACTTTGGGACAAGGTTTTGGTTCCTAATAGTAATTTTGAGTGCAAAACATTGGGGGGTGGGAG
>CAAKHG010021941.1:26895-66848 GCA_901007715.1 Dactylopterus volitans
GGGGGGCAAACAAGCATGCATGAAAACCATCCAGAAATGGGTTCCTAAAACACCATCTGGCCTCAAATCACATGATTTCCTCATTTTAGGTATTTGTCAGTGCAAATGCACGGAGAAAAAAAAAAACCCCTACAGACACGTATGCATTTGTGCACATATTAAAGTCAGAAGTAGAAACCCTGGCTGGCTTAGCTGTGCGAGCAGTGTTATATTATGAATGTGATATTGCTTGTATCAAATCTGAAGGCTCGACTTAGGCTTGTGTAAATGTTTGCTCGCGAAGCTCTATTTGCATTTAATTTACAGCATTGTCCTACCCATGATACAGGAGCCTGTTGACCTCGGGAAATCTGCTGTAACTCCTGGCAAACCAAAGCATCTTTCATGTAAGTGCTTGTATTCAAATGAGCTTCCCTATGATTAAGCAAAGGCCCCGTCGTGTGCTAACAACACTCGCTCCTGGACCGCCAATCTGCGGAAAACGTGGGGTCTTTTCAATCAAGGCTACAACATAATTCCTTGTTCCATATCTTTCCGCTGGCTCCTCTCAACAAGCCGGGGAAGAGGGGGGGGTTACTGAGGGCTTAGCCAGGATATAATGTCCCTGCCTCGGATCATCTCTGAGCATCTGACGAGCTGGAGCATTATCGCCACAGACTGACTTTATTCCTTCAGAGCTTGGGATTCTGGGTAAATTCTACCCTCTGCCCAAAAGAGACACCACCACTGACTTGTGGAGTCTGTTTGTTTTTTTTTGGTTTTTGTTTTCTGTGACGCTGTAATCATCGTCGGTCCATCTTGAATTGGTTCTCTGCGAGCTCCATTTGCACTAAATCCAATGCTTCATGTTGAAAGCGGCGGCTGCGTCGTTGCGTGTTCGCTGTTTGATGTCTGAATCAAATGTTTGTATCATGAGAGAGGAAGATGACATGTGTTTGAAAACTTTTCTCGACGGGAGATTTCAGCTAAAGGCCTTTGTGTGTTGGTGTGCATGCGAGTATTCAAAGAAACATGCAGAGAGGAATAAGGTGCGAAAAGTTTCAGACTCGGGAAAGGTCGATTTATCTGCACATAAAACCGCACTTTGCATCTTTTGAGACACCAAAGACGAACTCCTCTGAAACTTTTTGAACATGAAACGGCATAGATGATGTTTAGTGTGGCATTTTCTCCCCTCAGGAACAATCTGTGATCCAAATGCGGCTAAAAGGGGAGACCTGTCACCAAAAAAACTCAAAACTACCCTTTGAATACAACCAATACTCAGCAACAACTAAACCTATTGCATGCTAGCGGTCATCATTTTCTGGCTAATGTGTGAGCACTCTGAATTTATGAGCGGCTGACAAATGATTATCTCATTAACCAAACTACGCAGTTAATGAATTTTATTTAGGAAAAAAGGTTGAAAAGATAATCCACTATCGTTCTGTCGCATGTCTGAGAGGAGAACTGTGAATTTATGATCTGCGATGAAGTTTAAAAGATTACATTCATATTTAACAACCATAAGGAGCAACCAAAGCCATCAAAGGGTTAAAAACGCTCTCAAGTCAAAATGTTAAAACTTTGTTTAAAGGTGTTTATTCCATCCCGTTCGCCTTGCGTCGTGAACACGGGCAACTTTCAGTGTTCCACACGTTAGCCTTGGAGTGAGGGTTGGTGATCAATCGCTTTCGTCTCCACCTGCGCCCGGTCGGACGGCCACCCCTGCGGCTAGTTCTCCCCATTATCAGGTATGTCGTGTCAAATGTGCGCTTGAAGTAACTTGCCGACGTGCTTTAAAGTTTTAAAGCGAGGTTCTGGCCCTAAACATCGAAGGCAGCATGGTTAGCTAGCTAGCGCCGCGCGCCGCCACCATACGCAGTCAAGCGTGAAAATTTTGGGCAAATCTTGAGCTCGTAGTTGGACATGTTGTTGTTCGTGTTTGCCTGGTTAAAGTAGCGTCGCCCTGGATGCGCTTTAGCAACTGTTCATTTCTTTACGAAAGCGTGAATAGCGACGGTTTATGCAACTGTATAGAACATGATGTTGTCCCAAGTCACAACTCAGCACCTTTGTGTGTACTTTATGTTGCTATGAGTATTCACGGATTTTCTTGATGTCGCCGAGGGTAACAGCACGATAATCACTCTTGTGATTATTTATCCCCATTATCAGGAGGCGATTCCCACGGTGGTTATGATGGTTGTCTAATGACATTGTGTTGTGTACTTCCTTATTGGTGAGAGGAAAATGCTATACTGTGCTGATTAAGGTAGTGCAAAGCAATCTACTGCAAGCCAGCTTAGCATTGCCCCTGTGACAGGGTATTTAGAAGAGTGGTGAACTGCTAGAAAGCTCAATTACATCCTCGCAGCATGTACTGCATAAATCATGGTAAATCCTCTTTCAAGCCTGTCTTTCGGAAATTACTGGAATGCTACGGCAGAAAACGGGGAAGACGGCTGCGTCTATAACTCTGAGGAGAGGAGCTTATGGAAAAATGCAGAGTAATGCTCAGTTTTTCTACTTCCTGTTCGACTGGTGCCACACGGCGAATCACACAGCTGAAATGATGCCGTATCCCAGGCAGGAACTGTCACTGTGCTAATCCCGGAGAAAATGATGAAAGGTAGGAACTTCAAGTACAAAGGGAAAGCGGAGAAGTGCATTGTCATGGTGAACAGGAACAAAACAACAACAACACAGGAGACAGGGAGACAGTTTAAAAAAAAATACACAATGCACAAAGTTTTTAATAGCTGACTAATTGACTGCTTGATAAAGTGAATGAATAAATCAATAACCAAAAGCTGCCGTTATTGGAGTGCCGGAGCTTTTCATGCGGTCTCCCATTGAGTGGCACTCATAACTTTTCGGACTGAGTTTAAGAACGGCCTTGACAAAGCGCCAACATCGCCGTACCTCCAAAGCAGCTATTGATAAA
Source organism: Dactylopterus volitans (assembly GCA_901007715.1). Classification (NCBI taxonomy): domain Eukaryota; kingdom Metazoa; phylum Chordata; class Actinopteri; order Syngnathiformes; family Dactylopteridae; genus Dactylopterus; species Dactylopterus volitans. The sequence continues at coordinate 29,825 of CAAKHG010021941.1, forward strand.
CTGATCTATTCTTTAAGGACAGTCTTTTGTATTGAAATGTCACATTCTGGCATATCCAAATGTCACCTCCCAAGGTTGCCTCGGCATCCGACTAACTCAAGTAGTAATTCTGAAATAACAGCGGATTTTTTTATCCTTTTTTTTTTTTTTTTTCTTTAATAGTTAATATCAAAAATAAATTTAGAGCCAAAACAAAAAGTATAAAACAGTGTGCGGATGGTTGGCAAATGAACGGCCTTTCAGTCGTTCCATGTGCTGTTGGCCTCTCAAAGACAAACTGTGAATTGGCATTTGTCGGGGAGATGCAAAGGGCATTATAAAAATAATGGATGGGCCGGTTAAGATATAGCTGCAGATGCTGATAAGATAGCAGACGTGCAAAGCAAGACTCTCCACGCTTTCTGGCATCAAACGTGTGGCTGGAAATGGTGATGACAGGTGTCTCTGACAGCCGCGTGCTGCCTGTCCTCAATGTCACCTATCAACAGCTATCTGATTAAAACTGGCCGTCCACCGTCTCTCTTGGCTTTATAGGTACAAGCCCTCATTCTTTCTCTCCCCGATCGATTGATCATACGTGCATGCACACACTCTCTCCCTCACTCCCTCACACACACACGCACACGCACACACACACACACACACACACACACACACACACACACACACACACACACACAAAGAGATTGTGAGAGGGACAGTAGTGGGGGTATACAGTACCTTGCGTGTTGACTGGGTTGGTGGTGGGTGTAGGGAGAGTAGTGGGAGCATCTAGATGAAAAGAGTAAAAAAGAAAAAAAATAGAACAAAAAGAACATGTATAAGAAATAAAGACAAGAGTAAAGAAAGACATTTAAGATGAGAGGCTATACTATTAAAATCGTGTTGCACATGTTTCAGCTAAAGAGGTGGGATCATTTTTAAAGGGACAGAGTCACGAAAACACGTGTTTTCGTGACTCTGTGGGGCTGCTTTGAGACGCTAACGTAAGCATGCCATATACTCATATTTAGCAACTCTTGCCTAATATTTACCATGTTCACTATCTGAGTAATGTATGTTTAGATTAATCGCATGCTAACATTTTAGAATAGCCAGGAGAAGCTCAAGGGGTGGCTCTTTTTTTTTTTTTGGGTTGTTGGGACAAAAACCAAAGTATCAATAATTTAGGAATTGGACAGGTAACGCTCAGTTTGTCGGCATTAAATTGAGCAGTTGTCAGGACAACTCGGCACCACTTGTCGGTCGTGTTGCGGTGTTGCATGGAAAGTCGGGGGATCATGAAAATACGGTATAATTTTGTTGACATACTGTATTGCACAGAATAAATGAAAATATTGATCTGCTGGTGATGATGAATGGAAAAGGGGAGGGAGGTCACCAGCATCATGGAGGGTCCGTCCTCTGGGAACCATGAATGACTGGGCAAAGTTTCAATAGCAGTTGAAACATTGAACCAAAAATCACACACACAAAAAAAGAAGTCATCCTCACTGGGGTGCCATACAGTAAGACACATCAGGGATCATCTTGTATTTAGGCAAATGTAGCATGCATCATCTGGAACCCATGAAACTTCATTGCAATCCATCCAGTAGTTAGTCTGGACCAGAGCGGTGGACTGCTCAAACTGACAAGCCATCAGTGTCTCACCTCTGCTGCACTTTGAAATGAAATTAAAAAGATGTTGACATGCCGAGGCACTGCATGGGACTGTATTACATTTCATCACGCTAAGATATTGAATTTCTCCTTTTTATACATTTTCTAATTAACTATGAATAATAATGACTAGCAATCATGGAAAGGTACTGCTATTTTTCACAGTTTCAATAATTAAGTCAAACTGCAAATTAAACCACTCTGGTGGTCTCCCGCTGCAGCACAGCGCAGAACCAAGCAGGTTCCCCCTCCCCTCCACACACACTGTACTGATTAGGCTTGTCACAAACCCCTAAACAAAATAATCAGACAAAATGGAGGGCAATTCAGGTATGCATCGTGGCTAAGGACGACTGAAAGCGTCCTCATCAGGGGAATATATGACTGGCTCTGGTGCAGAGGAAAGATAGAAGGACCACTTGCTGTGGCAGAGTCACAGCAGGAGAAATTGGCTGGCTGTCTCCTTGCCTTTACTGTCTGCATTCCATCAAAAGCCAGCAGTGGGGGACCACACAAACCCAAACTAATGATAAAACATCAAGGACAGCATAATGTTGCCGCCGGGGGTGGAGTGTATGGCAGAGGTGGCGTTGATGGTGGTAGGGGTGTATCAGGGGATCAGGGTGAGATTCTCCTCTGACAGTATTTGAAGAGGGGGTGGGCTGGATTTCTTTTCCTGTGACCGAAGGCAGTCTGATAGCTGAAATGTCAGTGTCTGGAAGATGGAAATTGGCCATTCAGGGGAGAGGGTCCTCACAAAGGCCGGGATGGGATGTGGCACATATAATATCCAGGCGAACAAGAATTCTCCATGGGCAATTTCCAGGCTGGATGACTCTGAGCGCAGCATTATGAAGGCTGAAATATAACTGCATTTTGGTGAGACCATATTTTCAGGGAGCATTTGTATCAGTAAGGAATTTGATATGAGACATTTTAACCATCAAGTGAAACAATGTAGGAGAAATTGTTTATCTGTGTCTGTGTAAGCCGGCCCGCCCGCACGACGGCGACTTAAGATTGCTTTTGCTTAAAAGTTCCACTGGCGTGAGTTTCGCAAAAGATTTGTCTTAAAAACTGCAGGGGAGAAAAATCATTAAGGGAAAAAAAAGTCGTTGTCGTTCCCAAATTTGCATGTTGAAAATTATCAGACGCTATGCTGCCTGTTTTAATTGAATCAGCGCGATTCGCAAGGACAGCTTCACAGCAGCCTCTCGTATGAACAGCGAGGGCCAAGGCTCCTGTCTCCTCGCGCTAAGTCAAACCCCTGATAAACCCCACATTTCCAGTGGCCTGTGAATCTTTGACCCTTTGTCCATAGAAGATTTGTGGGTCAAAAAGTCAACTGTGGGCTAAACTGCAGGGATGAAGACAACACTGGTCTCCTGCCAACAGGCAGTAGTTTGACTTATATCACCAAGTCACCCCCAAGACAGAGAGAGAGAGAAAGAGAGAGAGAGAGAGAGAGAGAGAGAGAGAGAGAGAGAGAGAGAGAGAGAGAGAGAGAGAGAGAGAGAGAGGCCACTTTCTGGTCAGCTTCTCCCCCTTACTCGGCCTGAGCCAGAGGGCATATTGCGCAGGTTGCCGCAGACACACCCTCATCGGGAGCAGCACACTCTGTAGTATACATGCGCCACAATAGAACTTGATTTGACGCGGATTTACATCGGCCTCATAGCTGTCGGGGCTGTCGCGCAGTGAAAGGTCATTACTCATTTTGAAATAGGAAGAGCCTGAAGGAGCAGCGCTGGTGGCAGCGGGATGAGAGCTAACTGATGGACAATTCAGCTCGGATCAATATCCGCGGTGTTTGCAAGATGATTAATCAGAAACAAAACTGCTCATTACAATAAAGGTATTTGTTGGTGAGAGAGTTTTTTTGTTGTTTTTTTTAGTGCATGATGGATTTAGGTGAGAGACAACTAATAAATTATGATCTAGACCTGCTCTATTTGAAAGGCACACTGAGATCATTTGATTGTGACCTTGTATAAATCAAATTGACTTGTTATGAGAACAAAACAGTAGTGTTTCAAAATATAAGAAACTGAAAACATGTTGTGCCTTTGGTGGTTTGATTGACAGTTGGAGTTTAGAGAGACAAAACAGCACAAGGTCATTATGATAGCACCAATCTAAGCGCAGAAACACGCTCTAATTAAGCCGCTAGCAAGTCTGATACAACAACTGCACAAATCGCAACATGATTTTTGTGTGGCATTAAATCCTCCATAAAAGAGGAGAGGGACTTGTAGACATAATTATATGTGGTTATGCTTTACATTCTACCAATCTCCTGTGTGTCATTATAGCAAGCTTGGACTCATGGAGCTTCCAGCGCTCCCACACACAAGAGATGTGGTGCTTAACGGAAATTGTTAAAATATGCGCATGGGCAGTTACAAATTAAAAAGGTCATGGCCAAACGCACAAGCACGGATAACATACAGTCCGTAGATACTGCAGGTGTAAAAAGGTTTCTCTTTTAATCCTGGACATTTGCTTTTCATTGCTTTGCATCAATTCATGCAACTAATATGGAGGGGGTGGCAGAATAGTGATGTGTGAGTGTATATATATATATTGACAGCAGCAGAAACACAATATATTCAAGATATCCGAGCACCTTCTGAGCAATCACAGCACCATACTGTCATTTTTTTTTAAAAATCTATGTTTTTTACGGCACGTTGTTCTGAAAGTCTGAGCGACGGTAAATCTCAGTAGCAAAAAGAATCTGTACACAACACGGAGGAATTTAGCTGTGATAGTTTGGATAAGTCCGTCTTGACTGCGCTATCTGCTGGCATATGCTGTCCTTTTGTTTGGAGGCAATCATTATGGGCCCTTTGGGAACAAGCAGATGTCATCATCTGCCTGGCAAAGCATGATGATGAATAACCATGGGGCGGCAGCGGAGTTATGGAAGGAAGCCTACTGTATGTCTGTAACAGAGTCACACTGGCGAAACAAACATATATGATGATGTGAAGAAAAACAAAAAAAAAACAACCCTGTTTGGAACCATTTTTCTAGGCAGACATTTCAGCAATGGGAAACTAGAATGCATGTGCCTCCCTGAAAGCTTTTGAATGATTTGGATTAGCAAGGTCCTACTTACAAAACACTGACAACTCATACGCACTAAACCATTCAGGAGGCAATTATTTCTCAAGTTCGGAAAGTTCCCAGGTGTGGAAATTCAGTCCCAGGTTATTCATTGTCAATGTCATGCACCTACAAAACTCATATAAAAACACTGTTTTTCTTCTTTAATTTACTGAGTTTTGTCCAAAAACCTTGCCCCTCCATAAGAAAGAAGAAAAATAATAATTCAATGCTTGCCCTGCGAGTGGTGAGATGGCATTGACGTTACAAACCATTACAAGCACATTTATTTCTACAAATACACATTTTCAGCAGCTGTCATAAGCATTTGCTCATCAGATTGATAAAAAAAAAAAACAACCAAAAAAACAAAACAAAACGCAGTATTGCTGGATTCTGACACACAGTTCATGGCTGTCAAGACAGCCTAAGTAAAGCTACTGAGAAAAAAAATCACAACAATATTACACGACCCACAGCAAGCCCATTTTCAACAATAGCGCTGCTCTTAATGCGACACTCAGCTCCCGTGATCCTGCCGCTCGGAAAGTGAGGGCTGTGTTCAGCGCCCACCTCCATCAATCTGCACCGACGTGTGATAAATTCAATGCGATGACATGCTTTTGTCTGATTCCACGAGCCCTCCATGATTGGGATGTTTTAAATGAAGAGGGAGATGCTGTTCATAATTTCAACGCGGCCGAGTGTGAGAGGTCAACGCGAGCCATTCTTCGCACAGCGAAAAGAAAATTAAAGTTTTACTCTCACTAAGTAACAGTTAAGTGAGAATAATTTAGTTCCTGCATGCCAAACTTTTTTTTTTTTTTTTTTTCTTCCCCGGTCATGTGTTTTTAAATTTTGGCCATGAGGACATCTTAAATTTGCAATCATGCAAATCAGACATCAATAGCAAAAAGTTAAAAGGCAAACTTAAATGTTGGGGAAAGTCTAATCCGCACATGGTGATATTTCAATAAAAACACATCCATTTAATAATTAAATTTCAGGCTAGAAACCTGGAAATGAATTATTTTGCTCATTGCACTTGAAGAGTCTGTGGCACCGCATTCAATCTTATTCCAGCTGCTGGGTTTTGGTCAACGTCCTTGACACACGGAAAGAAACAAATCAAAACTTGGGAGCGAAACACAAAACACAACAGCAGGGAGCGGCTGTGCAAGGAGAGCAAGCTAAACTCACCCACAATAGCGGCACCTGCTGCAAATTTATTTCCCCCCGCATCCTCAGCACCCCTGCTAACACCACCCACCCTCCCCAAAAAAAAAGGAAATTAAAGTCCGAGGAGTGGAGTGCGTGCTTCACCCACGTCACGTTACATGATTTCTAAATGATGAAGTCCGCCCCACTTTCAAAACTTCAAACAGTTACCCCCCGCTGTTGTGCTGAGGGGATTCAAGTACAAAGATGCTCGGTGAACCTTTAGCCCAGTTGTTCTCAAAGAAGGTTTTTTTTTTTTTTTTTTTTTTTTTAAGGAGATGTTATTTATTTTTATATATTTCAGCTTTAATCTTCTGTTTTATTAGATGATTTATTGTGGACTGTGATGTGTTGAAAATCAATGTGCCATGTCTGATAGAAGAAGAAGGAGTTTGGGTGAGGGGAGGTTCACAACGAGGGGAACAAACTGTCTGTGGCATTTAGAGTCAAGTCCATGGGGGGACAGTCCTGCTATTGCCCTTTACTGGTTGGCTGCAGAACACATAAAAATCTCATCCACTTCAATATGAGCCAACAACACTGTTGTCCATCTTCATTATAGAAATATGAAGTCAAAAATTCTGCTACACGACGGTTATCTGTCTGAGTTTTTTTTTTTTTTTGTAAAATAACGAAGTCTAATAATGGCAAAAGTGAGGGGAAATTTACCGGGAAATAAACAGGTATATAACTAACATAGACACATGGAACGACCTTATAATGAAGCGTAAACTGTTGCACAGGAGCAGCAACGGATAAAGGCTCGGCAACACCAGAGTCTCCAGGAGCTGGCAGAGGATCACACAGAAACTGGACACACATTCCTAAGCTGGTCAGCAGTGCGACGGGTGTCCAGTGAGTGAGAGGAAATGCGGGCAGGAGGTTTATTACAACCACGAGCTCTCTGAGTCTGCTGAATGGCAGCGTAGGCTGTTTTATTGCCGCCTGCTCCATTTTTATAAAGTGCAAACCTTTGCCTCAAAAACATAAATATACGTAATCCCACTTTCATGGGTTCCTCACAGGCCACTTCAATGTGAACAGCAACTTTATCCACCGACTACCTACTCTGCAACGTTACAAACTCATGGTGCATTAATAAATTCCAGCTCGGTGGATTTTGTCAAATCCGCGCGGACGCCTTGTGTGAATTTAAGCCTCCTGCTCCTCTCCATAATGGCTGGGATGCACATGCGATTTCTGACGAATGCTGTAGTGAAGCGGTCCACGGCCGCTCCCGTCACCATCAAACATGCGAGCCTATCTGTGTCTGAAAGGCGTTTGGCGTAATACCTACCATATACATAGAGGATGTAGTCATCGTAGGCCTCTCCCACAGCATTGGAGGCCACACATCTGTAGGTGCCGTTGAAGGACTTGTTGAGGTTCTCGATGTAGAGGTCAGAGCCGGTGACCACGGCATGAGGCGGCACGTCCTCATCTACTTTCAGCCAGTTGATCTGATGGGGACTGGGCAGCACAAATACCACACACATCACTCAGACCATGTCTATCCAGGCTAGAAATCTGAACTAAAGGTCAAAACTGAGATCGTCTGAGAAGGGCCATTGGCAGGCCCTGTCTAATGACGCACTCTCTACAGCATGCAAACAACTGGTAACATTTAAATGCTACAATGAAATGTAAAGGTTAAGGGGTTGCTCGGGCTGGCAGGAAATGGATATACAGTAGAAAGTCAGATACTAGATGGAAATTTTTGTGTGTTTCGCGCGGTCCTCCCGTGTGTGTGTGTGTGTGTGTGTGCGGGCGCGCGCGTGCGTGCGCGTGAGAGCTCACTGTGGTTTTCCCTCTGCGATACATGTCAGATCTAGATTGTCACCCTCTCTGGTTAATCCTTCAGGATATGTCACCACAATCTTCACTTCTGGTTTATCTGAAAATAAAAAGAGGCAAGTATTGACAATACTCCGGTGTCATGCGTTATATAACAAGGCTGCCTTTGGCTCCCTTATACCTGCAGCCCAAAACTAAAATTGTTATTGCACTCTAAAGTGAAGCACTGAGAGAAATGAAAGCAACACAGTCAAGAGCGAAACATAGAGAAGGATAAAGGGATTATCCTATGTGCTCATTCGACATCCAGTCAGTCTACTGTACCTTACAGCAAAAATGATTTCTCCCCTCTTATCAATTCCAGTCAAAGATTACCAAAATGTCAAGCAGTTCCTTTCAAGCTCTCTCTTTTTCTTTGAAAGGTCAAAGAAAACAGTTGTCTACCTGAAACATTAATATTCTTCACAGACTACAACGCGGTACCTTAAACTTCCCTTAATGATTAACAAGATACAGCCACCCGTATGATCTCGTTAATCAATGCATCATCATACACTTCCCGCCCTGCAGTGGCTGACTCCCGCAGGACAAGACACACGTAGCCTGCAGAGAGCCGGGAACTCTATTTCATTCATAGGTTCATAGATAAGAGTCAGGCAGCGGAAAACAAACAGTGCATCTATGATCTGGTGGTCAGAGGATACACAAAGACTATCTACCTGGACTCCATTCCCCAGAAGCATCGAAGATTATCTTAGCACAAATGGGACTAAGACCAGTTTAGCCTTAATGCTTTGGGATAAAAAATAGGGCTATCAGTTTCTCTCACTCTCGAGACGCTTCCGACCATTTGCCGTCACGACCTTCAATGCACTAGAATCACCGGGGTAATATGCATCTAGCTAAAGCAACTAGAATCAATAATTGTATAGTACAACTAATTAAATCACTGTTTGCAGGGGTCACGCTACTTCGTGGCTTCACCTCAGCTCTTAGGGGCTTAACATGCTTTTTATTCATTAGTGTTGTTGTGTGGCCCGCAACTTCACTGCTGTTGTACATTCTCATTCAGTCGCCCTCAGCAGGCATTTGGGAGCAACAGGCAAGAAAGTATATTCATATCGTGATAAATCCATTAAACTTATCGATACACGACTATGACGTATTAACTGCGTACAGTGCTTATATGTGCCAAGCCATGAAAATGTAAAACCAGCCTCATTTATGGGCGGTACAAGCATGAATCCCACAGATAGTTTACAGGTCGATAGGTAGGTGTGTAGGTTTATTTGCACAATAGTTGAGCTGTGATCTGTTTTTCTGCCGATAATATTTCGGCATTTCGTATGTTTTGCGATTTCCAAATTTGACTGCCAAGCATCCCATCCTGCTGAAAATTATGATAATTTCACTTCAGGTAGCTGTTGATGTGCAGTACCTACAGTACCTGCAGTATTTATCAGGATGTGTTTAAGCATATGGCAATTGAAATACAGAATGTGAGCCCCTACATTAAGAGGCCTTGTTTATTTCACACCCACTAACACACCATTGAGCCTCCAACTAACACAGCCAAGAAGATATCGGTAGCAACAGGGTCTCGCTTCTACCCGCAAGCAGTTTTAGGTCACTCACATAGCACTTCCAAGTGTCTTTGAGCCAGCAGGTCCTTTACAGCTGGGTGGTCAATGATGCAGTCCACTGGCACTCCATCATCCTCTTTGGTGACAGAAAATCTTACCCGGCTGGTGACAGTAAACATCCTGTCATACGTCTCCTCCACTGTTGTTTCACCTGGAAGAAGCCATCATGGGCACGGGGCGGAAAAGTTAAACGTTGACCAGATGAAAAGCGAATCCTGCAGAATAAGCAGCAGTCACCGTTCCTGAGAGCGGATCACCTGTCAGCGCCGAATGCTTCCAAATGAGCGTGTACATCTAATTCATGATTGAGTGATGTGGTGCCTGCGGAGGATCCAGCCTGGCCTGAGGCCTTTGATTCCTGCAAGACTGGCGAGGAGCAGCTGGGTCGTATAAGCCTGATAATGAAGGCTCCTGCAGCTTGAGGGTTGAGCATTGTTGGGGCTAACCCTGTAGTAATCTGCTGCCCACTAGGCCTTAGGCTGTCAGAGGGGCATTCATTTAGAGAGCATTACAATGCCACAGGGGCATCACATTAGCTGCAGTGCTGAGTGTGATGGTTTACTCGCACTTAATGAAGTGAGGAAATAATTACAGCCCCGCTCTGACCTGCAGCACACTTCCATTTCAGCCTTGTCACAGGGGAGCCAGGCTGGACTCAGGGAGGGCAAAACGCAGTTGTTCTACAGTTGATGATCAGCAATACACACATATGCGGCCTCTTGATGGATATTAACCTCATGTAACACATACCCACCCACCCAAGACCTGCCTACATAAAATCTAAAGTACTGGGATTGGCAAATGGTCACTGTGCGCTTGAGGGCATTAAATTTGACCACTCTGCCAACAGTGTAGAAAGAGCAGGCAGCTGGAAAAGCACACTGGCCGTTAAAAGAAGAATAAGTAGGTAATAACAATAACATAACAAAATAAGACTGTGAAAAGTGTACCAGTGTGATGATGTGATGTCATTTTCAGCTATATATAAGAACAGACTGTCTAGGCTGCTTTGTTCAAATGATACAGTTGGAAACGGTTGTAACAGAACAGTTGAGAATGAGCCAATCTGCAGTCATTCCAGATTTAACGGCAGTCTGGTGACACTGTTTTGCCTTAAAAGTACTGATGTTAAGTTATGGTTATGTCGCGTGCTGTTATTTCATGCTATGGACAGCAGACCACGTTGAATAGCTTTAGAAATAAATTAGCGCGAGTAGTAGTAACAAGGCTGTCCCGTTCAACATCAATAAAAACACAAGCACACCAAGTTTAGAACTGGATGAGGTATAAATTGAAGGGGTGTGATGGTGAGTCATTAACTTCTCCGCCAATTGTCTCATTAAAAGCCAATCAGAGAGGTGCATTACTAAGGGACTCAACAAGACACATCATCTCCTTTTAAAGAATATTGTTGCCCAGGATCTTCAGGGTGGTAAAACGGCGAGACTTGCCAGTGTGGCTGATTATCTCACAATTAATTTGGATATATCATATTTATGATAAATACGTTTATAGCACCTTACATTCCATGATACCCATTGTTCATGCATTATGTTATGTGCTGTCACCAGCTATTGTTTATGTTCCTATTGACAATAAATATTTTGAGTAAAAGTAAAAATTATTTATATTAATTAGATATGCTTATGTTTCATGTCATGGCTGCATTTAGAGAACGGGTCCACTGTAACTGCTGATGACAAACACCCAAATCTTTGGTTTTCACCATAACAACATCTGCATCTTTTCTCGGACTTTTGCACCATGCAAAATACCGAACCGCCATACTTTGAGGTCAGGAAAGTAGAACTGTTTGCACTAGATTTAGCATTAGCATAACAAAAAGAGTCCTTAATCTGACATCTGCTATTTATTTTTGGTGATTTTAACAAGAATAATTTTAATATGAAGGACCGTCGCAAACTTCTGAGAGTTCTGAGTCAAGTTTTGAAGATCTGAGACACCGAGAGCCCTTATCACTGTGTGAGCCTACTAACGCTTGTCAATTATCAGTGTCATCCAAACCCAGATGAGGAAAACAACGGCGGATCAGGTCGTGGACGGACTCGAATCTGAATGCAGAGGAGATTTGAGTGTTGCAGCAGAGATGTCAAATCAAACACTCTTGTGAGCATCAACTCCTGATCAATCCCAGCGCAATCAAGCGTGACCTCCTTTCAGGGTGACACTTCCCTCAGTCAGCGTCTCACCCAGAGTCCTAAGGCTCTCAAAACAGTCGAAAAACAGCCGCTGATCACACTGACTTCACAGAATACTGACTTCATTTTGGACAATAAATCAAACTAGCTTCAATGATTAAAAGAAATAATCGTGAAAATGTACGGTTAAAAGATTAGGTTTAGAAGATTTTTAGATCAATGTTGAGTATAAAACTCTCCATTGGCTTGGTCAGATATATATGCATGGGATTGTTTATATTGTAAATTGTAAATGGAAGTGGATGTTTATTAATTACTCATACGGGATGATGAACAGTTAAAAAGGGGGTAGGACTACATAAGTTTATACGTCTTCCCACTCCTTTTCAAACACGTGATTAATTTATGTTACTGAGGTACTGTTTGTTGAATTACTACATTTTGTTTTTGATTGTTATTTCTTTTTTTGTTATTCGCTTTCTGTTATTTGTTATATTTACATGTTCGAACTAAAGAATTTCATAATCATTATCAAAAAGAGAAAAGCAAAAACACTTCTATTTGATTTGTTTTTTTACTATTGAATTAAAGCTATGTTGCAGCTTTTAATAATTAAGCTTTTTATAAAATAAAAGATAAAAATCACTGATAGATAGATAAATACCAAGTCCACTGACTTTCCCAGCTTGTGATTATATTGTAAATCTCCTGCATGCTGGTTCCCATAACAAAATAATAATTTTGAAACTCACAATTGAAAGGCAGCTGCCTCATCTAACAAATCTCTCGTCAACACGCCGTCTCGCCGCATTCAAATAATACTACAGCTGTCGTTTATGCTAACAAGCATTTTTCGCAACCTCCTGTGCTGAGTGTCTCTCTGGCCAGAGCCAGTGGGATCTGTACCTGCTACTATCACAAGTGACTGCAACACGGATTCTTCATATTCGAAAGCGTGCTTAAATTTAGCTGGCAGATTTCTTACCTCACATTACTGCCTTCTCGCTCACACGCGGATGCAAGCCGATCGTGCGCACCAAGATTCTATGACACCTGTCTGATAAACGCCTTTTGAATCTCAGTATGCACAATGAATTGTTCAGCGCCTCCATAAGGAGAAGTGATTTGTGCCTCCTGGTGTGCAGGAGGACGCGACTCTGGCTGTCTTTATGTATCCACTGCCATTATGGATTAGCCCCGCTCAGCATGTCACTGGCATTTTGCTGATCTAACCATCCTGTTGTCTTTCCCTCCCCTACTCACGTCTCAACAACTCATATACAGAAATTGACTTCGTCTCCTGTTGGGAACACTGGAGGCACAGATGGCATTTAGCTTCGGATTCACTATCGTCTAAATATTTCATCTCTCAACAAGCAAAATGAATCCTATCCATTCTAATACATGTATAATTTGACAACAAGCCCAGAGATATCTACTCTGTGTAAATACAGTATGACTAAAATGAATTCCCCCCCATGCTTTACAGTAAGTACATAATGAATAAATGATGACCCCTAATCATAACTGAGGAGTAATAAAGATTTTTCACCGCCCCGCATTACATAAGCATCTCTGCAAGAGCGTAGCCACTGACATGAAGATCAAATGTGCAAATATGCGTTCATAACCATGTTTACCGTGTGTAGATGGTTTCAAGTAAATAAGATAGATTTAGGGTTGTTTTACAACCCCAGAATTATATCAGCAGTCAAGGTGTAACTAAATGTTCAGGGTAAATATTTAAACAATTCTGAATCTAAACAAGCGCGCCTGAGATGAAAATTGCAATATGAAAGTGCCTTTAAGGCAAAGGTTTGTAGAATTTATGAGAATACATAACAGGCTAGATATGAGCAGTGAATGCATAGTTTGATCATTACATTCTGTTGCTGAGCCAGCAGGCTGGGCGTGTGGAGGGGGGTATTTTGCACGAGGAAGAAAAAAAAAAGAAAGAAAAAAAGAGCAAAAAGGCAGACATTATTATTACTGAGGTGCTTCCTATACATGTCAGTCAACATAATCAGTACAACATGCATTAATGTTTTAAAGGAGAAATACATTTTGTTCACAGAGGCAGCCCGTCCAGAGACCCCGACTTCGAGGGAAGTGGACATGCCTGGAGCATGTGAAGCAAACTGGGGGAGGCTGTTATTCCACCGACCTGTCAGCTCTTCCTCCCCTTTCATCCATCTGATGGAAGCGGCTGGCTTGCTGCCCATGGCTGTGCAGGTGAGCTCCGTCTCGTTCCCCTCGCTGACCACATCCTCGCGGCTCTCAATGATTGGGCTTCCTGGCGGGACTGATACACAGCAGCAGTTAGAAAGACACTAGCATGGCAGCATACTGCATTTATACGCACACACACGCGCGCGCGCACACACACACACACGCGCGCACGCACACAGACATCCAAAGGGGCCTCATGCGAGCACCAGGCATTTGAAGAGACTTGCTCTTCAAACATTAGGGTGGTCCTTCTAGTCCTCATTATCGATGTGACATGCCTCAAAAATGCCAGTTTAGATGTTTGACATCTGGCATTCAGGTCCACTAACGCAACCACAGCCGCTCCTGTATTTCGCGCCTTTTCATCTGCTGATTTCAGATGATGGTACTTGAAGCGGAAATTAGTTTCACTCTTTGATGATAATTTTCTGAATTAACTTTCCATTAAATTCAGCAGAATGGATAGCCTTGTATTGCAATTAGGGGGCATTGATTATGCTCTGATGAATGTATAGAGAACTATCACCTGACTGCAGCTTCCCTCAGTGTTATAGCCAGTTTCTGCGCCTTGTTTAATGCTGCAATTTCCCTGTTCTGGTTGACTCTCACAGTGGAGCTTTTTGGGCTTGTTTTTTTGTTTGTTTGTTTGTTTTTTTTATATCACAGCAGGCAGCTGTATTCAGAGAAACAGATCTAGGAACCCTCTGTTTTCTACCTGCTCAGCACCGAATGATAAACAGACACTCTTAGCATGTAGCTGATGAACATGGTGGAGCTTTTAGCAGCTACGATCCAGACATTGTCCCTCTGGAGGTGAGAGAGCTAAAGGGCCTACGGTACATTCGCCACAGGGACACAACTCCAGATGAATGATCTGTGCCTCAATGAGCAAGTGAAAGTTCACCATATCAGCATAGAAAGTGATTATATTTCGGTCTTCCATTCATTTAGTTAGAATAAGCAATTGCAAATCATATACACTATACATTCTTGCGTTAGGGCTGTTTTTCATCATGGCTTAAAGGTGCAATATTCCACACTCTAAACCCCTACGGGGCAACATAGGAATGGTAAAGGTCGAATACATTCCAACACTCACCAATGGTTACAAGCTTTGTGTAAAGAAACGGTAGGACTGAGGATATGAGCGGGCAACATGAGTTGGAACACTAGTCAGTTGAAGAGCTCAGCACATATGAGTTACACATAGTTTGGGATGCGGTGCAGCTTGTGACAGGACTCACTATTGCCCCCCGAGGAACAAAGTAGTATTGACCGGCACTAGCTTGTTTAGGCGATGGCAAACTGTCCCTTTCTTTTACATAAATGTTGGTACATATAAGCTAAAAATTTACACAAAGTAAGTTTTCGCTTTCCCTGTCTCTTGAATTGCAGAGAACTCGCTGAACTCCAGTCACTTGGAAGCAAAAAGTCAGCGGGGTGTTCATTTCAAGGACCCTTCAATGCGACCCTTGGTTCAGAAATGCTGCCGCTAGGTTTCAATTGTACAACTAGAGTAATTACTATAAAGTGCTTTTAATTCCTTTCAATCCCCCAGGATGTCTGCATGTATAATAAAGCTTAACTAGAGTAATTTCACTCCAAAGCATCAAAGTGTGGCACAGCTGACTCTCAATGGGGAATCGTTTGGAGCAGCCAAGTCAACATTCACCGGGATTCACAGAGTCAACACAGCTGCCAACACCAGCGCGGTCTGAGCCATCAGTTTCAGCATCTGCTCCTTTTCGTTATGCTGTTGAGCACTGAGAGAGCCTAATTGGCTGACATTTTGTTTCACTTGCTAAAGATAACCGGATCAAAGATTACTATTATTTCATATTCACTATCCATTATGGAGCAAAGTACAATGAAAGGGAGAGAGATTGTGTGTCTGTGTGTGTCTGTGTGTGTATGTGTCTGTGTGTGTGTGTGGGGGGGTGGGGTGAGCACATACAGTATGCGTGATCTTCACATATGCACCCTCACACCTACCCAGGACAGTGATGTCTGCATAGGCTTCCTGAGGAGGATCTGTGTAGAGCTGGCACACATAGCGTCCCTCATCCGAGAGTGACACATTGGACAGAGACACCCGCAGTTCGTTGTCAGAGAAATTCACCAGCTGGAACCGGCTGTCCTTCAGAGCTGTGGGGATACATGTGAGACAGAGACAATGAGGATACAGAGCGCAGGGACATAAATGTGAGACACGGAGAGAAAGGGAAAAGAGAGGGGGGGAAATGGGAAAGTGGTGAGGGGCGAGAATGAGAAAGACAAAGGAGACGCGGGGAGAAAATGAGATAGGAGGAGAGAGAGTGCTGCCCTTTTGTGGGCTTTCTCCTTAATTGAGTAAAAGAAAAGTGAGTTTCAAAATGATTCATACAAGTTGATTTATAAAGTAGCTTTACAGTCCACAGAGCACTCGCAAAGACAGGGAAGTGTGAAGAGTGCTCATGAGGACTCCTAACAAGCTAGGAACTCTTAAAAAGGGCTGCTGCTGGTCATGGATGGATGCATCAAACTCATTCTAGAGAAAGGAGAGGCATTCAAACATACATAATGAATTAAATCACAGTGTAGAGGTAGAGAGGAGGTGGATGCCTGAAAGTCTAAATCAAAAGCAGCCAGGAATATACTAATGCCAGTATGGATGGGCTGAATTTTCTTTTAATGTCGTCAAACTAGGTTAGCCATCTTCACTCTCCCTTTCATTTGGGTCAGCCCCCCATCCCTGAGTGCTCTTTTACATAAACATCTTTGCCTGATTTGATTTGATTGGGAGCCCTTTTGATGTTTTGACCTGCCTTCTTTATCAAGTTTTTCTCTCTGCATCTGTCGAGCTAACGAACTATATTCAGTTCTGTTTAAAGCGCAGGCAGTTTGTTATTCCCGTCAGGCTTTACACATATCATCGTGATCATTACCCGAGGTCTTGGGGTAGTGTCAACATGAAATCTCATCCCCCTCCATATAATTTGAGAGCTCTTTGGAAGTCTCTCCTCAAAGGGGAACAATGATGCTTGATGCACTTTGAGAGTCACAACACCTGCTGGGGCGGGAAATCCTTCACTTCTGAGATCCTGAATGAAGTTCAAACACCCCAGTTTCATAACTGGTTAACTGCTTACATAAGAGTCGCTGAGGGTGCGCAGTGTTCCATAGTCACTTTTTTATGGCTGTATATATTGACGGTTATGACTTGTTATCATTACTGCCAGTTTCTCTCATTGTTGAAAAATGCGGGGGATTTAAAACCACCCCCAGCCCCCACCTTCTTTCTCAGCACTATTGAGATTCGATTTGAAACAGGTTTTTCCGTATTTTCAACTTACAGCAGGAGACCCCTTTCCTGTAGCATCTACCATCTCAAAGTCAGACAGCTCCTAAGGAAAGCGGCAGTGAATAAATAATGGAGTGATGTTGCATCACCGTCCCACAGAGGCCCACCTTTGCTGATAAAAGCTCATTTCTCCCATCTCAGATGACAACGCTGCCAAATTGCATGTCACTTCACATACATCTTGCAGATTGAACGACTCATCTCTGCGTCTACCTGCGGCATAATTTGTCTGCATTTGCTGCAATAGCAATTTGTTTATGTTCTCTTTACTGGTGCTGTAAAACTCACTATTGTTGTACATGTGTATATATATATATATATATATATATATATGTGTGTGCATATCTGTGTCAGCGGCAGCCACTGTGCTCATTGTAGCTGCTGCTCTTGTAGCTCCTGTGTGTCTCTATGTCGCTGCTATTTACTTCCTTGTATACAATGATCTGCCACGGTGTAGAGCAGCCCCGTTGACAGGTAACAATGCCGCTGACTGTTGGGGCGGGGGGGTGGCTGGGTGGGGTGTCCCTACAGAGCCAGCAATGCTTTTTGGAATAGAGCCTGGAATAGCGCTACCATGGGGTTCTATGGAGCACAAACATGCAGAAGCAAACACTTCGGCCGCCTGATATAAATCCCGATCAACATGCAAATACACAAAACTGTTTATGCTTTTATGCCACAGACTTTGTTTTTTTCTACACTGCTATGAATACAGTGGAGAAAAAATTAAATGCTCACTGGCTCAATTAAGATTGAGGAAAAAAAAAGGTTGTCTTTGTTGTCATTTGTTGTCTTTATACATATTTCAGGATTCGGAGCACATCATGGCCTGTGCTTTATATCAGGCCATTTGTTTCTGCCATATTCTCAGGCCACTTTGAGCGTTCCATACAAATATGACAAAGATGTGTATTCGTAGTCCCCTGATGCTGCTCGCAAGTCAGAGGATGGAACACACGTCTCGCTGCTTGTGAAATAACAGCTGGGATGCAATATAGACTGAAATGAAGGGTGTTTCACGTTCACCTTGAATTTTGGCTCGGATCCCAGATACAAACAAGTAAAAAAGCCGAGACAAAAACTCAGTTCAAAGTAGAAGTAGCCCATATGCTCATGCATAATCATAATGTTCAATATCCTAATCTAAGAGATTATCGTAAAATCGAACAGTGACAAGGACACAAAAGTATTCCCATTATGGTAGGGCTGTGAATTATCTCATATTAATCTTGCTGCATTCTGAGCTTAATGACTTGTGTTAAAGCACCAGAATGTCAAGGACAGATGGAATCACGTTTGCACAGACAATCTAACCCCAGCGAGCGCGGCAGCTCCAGAGCTAACCTTGCACTGATATCTGATGCCTTCACAGTAATGTCAAAACCAGAGAGCTCGCTCTGGCATGGGATGTTCCGAAATACAAAACTGACATGGAAACACACAGCTAAGAAAAAAATTTTTCAGCCATCGCAGATCCTCTGGTGCAAAACGGCGCCTCAAACGCCATGAGGTTAACACAAAGTCTGAGGTGTAAACAACACGATGTAATGTAGTAACATGAGAAACACACTCCTCGGGGGAAAAAACAGGACTTGGAGACGCCGCAAGAACGCTGCAATTTCCACACGCTTTTCCTGTGACGACGTTCACAGCCGCAATTGCATGACATAACTTTAAGCCTTACGTCAAACCCTTTTGAAGGAGCCCAAAGTTGTCTGGTCGAAATACATACACATTTTACCGTTATTCGTTATGCGTTAGGAAAAATAGTTAAAACATTCAAACCTGCTGCTGTTGCAAATTTTAATTATAGAAATGACTTCAGCAATCAATTGATTATCTCAATGACTTCTAGTAATTAATCGACTGATCAGTTAATAGGCCAATCTTTTCAGCTCCAATGATTGGAGTCATATATTCATAACATAAAACTGAAAACTGAAAACGATTGGTTAAAACAGAGATGTTTCACTTTTGCATATATTCTTTCTTCCTCATACCTCAATAATTACACTGTTCATGAAAATGTTGCCATTATCCAGATGAATGATGGGTAACTTTATTGTGCAGTATTATCGGTATGAAACAGTAATAAAACCAAAACCTTTACGGGAAAAAAAAGAGCTTCGGTCAGGCATCCTTTGCGCAGTCTGTCTGCGACGTGAAAATATTTTTCTCGGAACATTTTTCTCTTGCGCATGTGGAATCAGCATCCTTAACTCACACATTTTCGGCACATCTGGCTGATGATGTGTCACTTACGTCTAACGTCTTTGAAGTAGATGGTCTGCCTGTTGGGGTTCAGCAGCTGGATGACGGAGTCGTCGTTGTTCTTCACTCTGCAGCTGATGGTGGCCGTTTCTCCCTCGACCACGGACACATTGTCGGTTGCCAGGTTCTGACCTTCGATTTCTTGACAGGCGAAACACAGATGGGAATGAAATTTAAAATCGGAGACAAGCGTTCCTGTCTGGATATTTGCACGCCGCCACGTATATTTCATTTCTTTTTGACGGGGGACTTCATGTCAACACATGCACCTTGTAAAGATACACGAATAGGCCATGTAGATTGTTTGTTTGCAGCCACATCTAATCCATTTAATATAAGAGCCATGTGCAGTGTTTGTCATTATTGATCTCCCCCAGCTCGGAGTGGGTCCTGTGAGTCAGTGCCAGATGGGCTGTAAGCTCTGCTGCCCACGAAGGTAGAGAGAGAGAGAGGAGAGGGTAGGAAGCGAAAGAGACAAAGCTAGAGTGTAAGAAAGTGGCAAGTAGTAGATATGGGAAGGGAAGAGGAGAGGAGGAAGGGAAGGGGAGTCAAACATAGAGAGGACAAACAGAGATGAGCTGAGCCTGGATGCTGTTTATGGTTAAGCTTTATCAGAGCCTTCCATCTGAGCTTCCATGTGACCAATGTGTGCTCAGCGGTTCTGTTCTGTTCTGTATCTCTAGGAATAAAAGTGCTGTAAGCATCTGAGTCACTCTGTACACAGGCACTGTTGCTGCAGACAGGGCCTGGACCTCGTCATTGTAACTTACATCACAACACCAAACCCCCCCCATACGAAAAAAAGCGTGGCTTTGTTTCACCCCCCCACCACCCTCCATCCCACCCACCATCTTCAAAGAGAAAGAAGAAGAAGAATCAAAAGTCACCTTGTGCTATATTTATCTGGCAGGAGCCAAAAAAGCATAAGGGGAATGGAGAATAGGTTTAAATGCCTCAGATTCACACCAGTGGAGGAACGACACTATCAGCCACAGCCCCAAGAAAACATCAAAAGCACATTTGCATGCCCGAGTTGTCAGACACCTCTATTGCATTCTGACATTTACAAAGTGGAGGGAGGAAAAAAAAAAAAAAAACTCCTGCATTTTCAGATA
Source organism: Dactylopterus volitans (assembly GCA_901007715.1). Classification (NCBI taxonomy): domain Eukaryota; kingdom Metazoa; phylum Chordata; class Actinopteri; order Syngnathiformes; family Dactylopteridae; genus Dactylopterus; species Dactylopterus volitans. Next base: position 50,364 of record CAAKHG010021941.1, read on the forward strand.
GTGATAATGGGAATAGACAGCCAAACTAACATGATTCAGAATGAACTCTGTGAATGCGGCAGGCAATAAGAAATTAACCTCCTGTGGAGGAAAGCTCCTCAGACCTGTCTTATGCAATGAACTAGCCATTTCATTCCACTATGCTGCCAGGGCTCAGGTTCAGGACAAAAGATAGGTAATGGGTGAAAAACAAATACAGATTATGTTGCAATATATGTATGTTTGTATATGTTTGCTTCTCAGGGAAAGAAAGAAAAAAAAGGCAGAGGGGAAGGATGCTTGTTGCAGAGATGGTCTCCCAGGATTGTGGTTGTCTGCTGGTCCTTTTGTCCCGATTAATCAAAGAAATTGACACATTCTTAATGATGAACTGTCAAAGCAAAGGTGCGTACACAGGTTAAGGTGTGTGTCTCATAACTGCAATGTCTGCCAAGGTTTTCCAGGGGACACAGTGGACTGATGGGGCTTGTCACACAAATGTTTGGATATTGGAGCCACACACAAAAGCCTCTTTATTCCCTTTCCCTTCCCTGTAGAAAGTTTCAAGACTGTCAGTGTTTTTGGCTGTTTGATTTGAAACAGCAGAAACACAGCACATGCACAGTGAGCAGGGTGATGACGGATGATGGACACCACAATGTAATGACCTACTAAATTCCAAAATCAGTATCCTGTTGTGGGCCTAATAGGGAGTGCAGAGGAAAGACACAGCACAGTGCGGCAAGTTTGTCTATTTTACACTGAAAATATTTGGATCAATGATTTCAGAAACCGACAGAAACAGCCACTTGTGTTGCCGGTTTGTGGTGCTGCAGCTAGATAGCTATCTGAGTCTATGTTAGCTCCAGCTTACTCATTTGAAATTACATCCCGGCATAAAAGGTCTTAGATATGCACTTGATGGTTACATGTCATATCATCATAAACCGAGACTGAGGCTAAAATTATACCACAGCAAAAAGAAAAAAAAAAAAAAAAAAAAATAGCATCTTTGGTTGACGTTCATTATAAGACACTGGAAAAAAATAACCAAAACACAGTTCTCACAAGGTGCTGTGATGAGTGAGAAAAAAACACTGATATAACGGCAGGCGCGAGGGGACCGGCATCTGTACATACTGCACACTGGATGTGACCTTTAACTTCACTTAAGAATTGTATGAATTGCTGTTTGGCCTTGGGAGTAGTGCTGCGTGTGGGCGCCGCCACGTGTATTTGGTAGGCTAGTTGGCCACGCACGCACTATTTTGAAGGTTACTTTAGAATTGATTTTTGCTCTCACATTGTTGGGTTATTGAAATGCTGCAAAAGTTACTGAGAGGCTTCAGAATTCGTGTGGAGAAATCTGCGGCGTGACAGTGCCGCTGTGCTTCCATTTGTGGAGCCGTGATTTGCTGCCAATCGCTGTTGGGGGAGGAGTTACTGCACAAATAGCTCCATAATAGGTTTTAAAATTCCGTCATTACTGTCCATTACTGTGTGTTTGCCGACTGAATGTTATGAGACCCGGAGGGTCGGGGCTGCTGGATTAGTGTGGAACTTAGATGACACGTTGTTTACCATCCAAACGTAAAAATCAATCATGAAATCAAAATATCCTTTGTGTGAAGTGTTGAAGAATGTAGCGATATCAGTGTGCTGAGGCTCCTCTGCACATGCACGAAGAGCTGCAGAAGATGAGGCAACAGCAATGTGAAGTGTTTTGATGTCTATTTTATTTCATCGCTATAAAAGTAATATATCTGGCAGTCAAAACAGCAACACAGCGCAGCCTCAAAGCAAGGTTATTCCGCTCCCAATCTGTTGGACTGAGAGAAAGGGAATGCAATAGATAAATTCTCCATAAGGTTTAGCAGCCCCAAGCAAGGTTGGTCCCTCTCCAATATCCTAGTCTAGGCTCATCTCCAATTCAAAACACACATAAATAACGTCGCTGTGATTAGCAATCCCATCAAAGTGAAAACAGGCCACTTTGTGGAACATGGAGGGTTTTCGCAATTGGAGTAAACATTTTCAATTGCCTCGGCATCCTGGTCATGATTGGGTGCAAATGAGGAGAGGCAGTCATTAATTCTGGGTGGTGGGTGGGGATGGAGGGGGAGTGGGCAGAGGCATGGCACAGATGACTGGCTGATAAATTCACACTCATTCCAGCAGCTGTCTGGAAGAGTAAAGTGCCTGTATCTCTACACATGGCTGCCCTCCTGTTCCCCGCATCACGACGACATACTGAATGAAACAGTCAGAGCGAAATACAGACCTTCAAAAAACTGCGCGCCCTCTGAGGGGACGTACAATCTGGCATCGAGTGTCTGGCATAGAGGTTCGGCTCATCAATGTGCACTCAAAATGCAAAACAGCACTAACCCCGACCAATTTTGGTGAAAGTTGACAAAATCAGGAAATATTACGGAGGCCCGGCTCCTCCATCAGAAGTTCAGAGCGAAGGCACCTTATGAATCGAGTTGTCTCCCGCTTTGAACTCCTCTCCCTTGTTTTCACATCAAAAGACATGAAAGGGGCAGCAAAAAGCAGGACAGCCAGCCGCCAATTCTTCTCCCTTGAGTCTGCAGTTTCCTTTCAAGGAAACGACCAGGACTATAGACAGTCATTAACAATAAAAGTTTCTCTCTCTTGGTCTCTGATGCAGCTGTGTATCTTTATCCTACTCAGTCATTAAACCCCTGATCCTCATGATGAAATGCTGTTTTTCTGAGGATGTTCACAAGGAAGAGCGGTTTGGTCTCCGGCTATAATTAGCTCCGTGCCATCTCCTCTAAGAACCTTTGCATGGGAAGGATTCAAAACATTTCATAGCGGCTAATTCGGCCGTCTCTTTTCTCTCCGCCAGAGACGCGGTCTTTTTAGGAGCTCTGTTGCGCAATAGCGCCGTGACACGACTGGAAAATAAAAGTGTTCAACCGGCGGAAAAGCATGTCGCAAGGTATATGTCGTCTATCTGGGAAATAATTGAGTGACATTTACAACTGCATGATTACCAAATAAAAATGGTGAACGCAAGTCAAGGGGATTTTCACTACGTAGCAAACCCCCTGACTAGGCTGCCTGAAGAATCAGAAGGCTGTATCAACCTTCCAAGGTCTCACAACGTTTTTGACTTTATCACATCTGAAAGGAATGTACCTGACAAATTCATAACAATGTAGCCTGTCCTTCAAAGGCCGAAATCACACATTTCTGTTCTTCGCACTTGTACAATAATGTACCACATGTGTATGTGTTTGTATTTGTCCTTGCTAAAGTGCAGCCTGAAAAGATTCCCCCCCCCCCCCTCCCACAGAGTGAGGACATTGGTGGGAAGTGATGACATTTTGGCCGGTCGTCACTTTCAGGGACACTTTTGAAGACTGGTTGGAGGTTTACAACATGGTTTTTTTTGACTGGGTTTCTCGGTGAGGGGGAGCTGTTAGTAATTACAACTAAAACTAGATTAGTGTAAAAGAAAGTAAAAGGAAAAAAAAGGAAAGAAGCAAAAACAGAACAAGGAGCAGAGGTGTTAGTGCATGTGTTAATGTGAGGCCCTGGCGTGTGAGAGCCCGTTCGCGTCCCAGCTCGCAAATGCCGACTCCGTGTCACAGACGCCGGCGTGTGATACCGACTCACGAGGCACTCTCATGCATCTGAATGAGAAGCAGCGGGTTGTCCATTAACTCCAATGCAAAGGCTTTGGCGTCGGCAGGAGACAGTCGGAGCGACTACACCAGTCAGTGTGTCTGTACAAGACGCGAGGGGGGTGTGCGACACTGTCGGTATTTGACGAGCCGGGAGCGTCATTATTTGACAGCGAGGGATGAGAATGTGTTGAGTGTGCAGGTGCAGGAGACAGGAGAGGAAGGAGGAGACAACCACGCTAATGACTGAGGTTCCTGTAGGAGGCAACACGCCACATGAACCAGATCCTGCTTGAATATGTTGAACAGGCCTCTGTCTTTATTATGAATACTTCTATATCAGAGTAATTGTCAGTGAGCTGGTTATTTTTTGAGGTTCATCACTGGCAAGGGTTATCATACTCATTTGGTTTCAATTATTTTTTTTCTTTACGACTCAGGTTTTGCTTTCTCAAGGTAGATTCCAGCTGTGTAGAAGTATAGGTTCTTGACTGCTGGAGCAGCGGCTATGAGTAACCTTAGCGAAGGTTAAAGTGCCAGAATAAACAAACTAAGGGGGGCAAAACGTGGATCCGTAATGTTCGGCGAAATGAAAAACGCTCCATCTGCGCTATGCGTGTGGCTCTCTCCTCCATCCTAAAAGGAAAATACCAACATAACCAACCATTCGTGTAAATATGCACAGATGAACAGAGTCAGGATGGACAGCCAATCAACAGACACAGACAGAGGCAAGCACTTCCAAATGAACAGCAGGTAGCAAAAAAGAAAGAGTACCTGTCACGGTTTCAGCAGCTCCTGATGAAGCACAGGCGAGCAGGACGAGAGCAGAGAAGAAGAAAACAGGTTGTAAGCTGACAGAATGCAAGCAGAAAGCCATATTCCACTGGTAACAAACCCCACCCCCCCCCAAAAAAAACAGGCATTCATAATTTCTAAACCGAGTGCTAAAATTCATTAGATCCGAGCTCCGTGTGCTATTTGTGTAATTTTCCACCAATTAAGAAAAGTACAAAAGGCATCCACATTTCTTTCCCACAGGTGTGTGCGTGATTCCAACAAAGCAAGACCTATTTCTCCCCTTAATCATTTTCTTGAGTTTTTATATTAATATGTAGGAGCAGGGGGAATATGCGGACTTTGTTTCCTCTCCCCATGTCCCTGACTGAGAGCCCAGCCAGCCCTGCTTTGGAGCAGCCACTGCCTGGAGACGCTCCCCTGGGGCCTGCGGTGTATCCTGGAGAAGAGAGCACCCATTCGGAACGGTGCCCACCCAAACTGGCATCTCACAGGGGCATGGGAGACTGGCGCGTTCCCAAGTCCCCACAGCAATGCTCAGGGCCTGCACCCTTGGGAGCGCTTCCATCATTCAGAGTCTGCTATTCATAAACAAACCCCTCCGCGCCCCTCCGTCCCCCAACCCACTTCCTCCTGAGCTCGCTCCTGCGCATCTCCATCTCCATTTTCATATTTTACACACCGGCTTTTAGTGGATCGACATTTCGCTGCTGCGTTTTGAACTTTTGAGCTCCTCTGCTCTGGCTGCGAGCTGTGAGCCTCGGAGTCGGAAGTATGTTGAAGTGGCGCCTTGTCTCGCTTGTCAATGCCAGCGTAATAAGGGTGTAAGGTATGACACATGTCCTTGTTACACTTCTCTGTGCATTTTCAATGTGTCAGCAATTCCCTGCGGACAAAAAGGGTGCGGGACAAATAACACACGACGGGGGGAAAGAAATCTTTTTGAACATTGTCCAGGAAGCCACTACAGCATCTGGCTGGCTTAAGTCTCACGAAAAACGTCACGTGTCGGTCCAAATCTTTTAGTTTTTTATCAATAATTCAACACAACGAGGCCTCCGGTTGGCTGAGAGTGATTTGAACGAAAACCCCGTGCAAGTGATGGCGGTTTGTAGCCAGATTGAAACCTGAGCTTGAATGAGCATGCCGTCTGTGTCCCGGTCCAACCGGCCCCCAGGACAGCTCTTAATGAGGCTTTTGAGCAGCTATAATTGCCAGGTAATTATAATGTTGTACCAACATTATGTAAATGACTCATTATCATGTTGTATACGTACAGTACATCTGCGCTGGTTTTACTTTGTCGCTCGCGCAACCCCCGAAAAAAAAAAAAAAAAAACCCCACATCACCCTGATACGACGGCATCACAGTGTTTATTCTTGTCAAAAGAGACCTACATCTAAACAGAGAGACTTGTGATATAGTGACACCGTCCCTAACCCGCCAGTATGATCCACTTCCTGCTGGTGGCCTCTGAAGGAGCTATAAATAGTGTTCTGGTGGCGGTGTGTCTGCAGCGCTCCCCTTCTCTCCTCCGTACCTGCAGCACATTAGGTAGAAGTTATGAGGTGCCAACTCGCCTGTGATTAGATGTCATGGCTGTCGCTCTGCTTAGACAGTGCTGATAGACAGATTTCTGGGGAAATGCGTGTGATGGCATTCGTGAGAGTGCAGCCATTGCACCAATCTGTCAATCAAGCGGGATGAGAGCAGGCAGGCCAAACCGTCCTCCAAATAATGTCTGTCCTTGTCTCCTACCTCCTCTCCTTTTCATCCCAATCTCATCCTCCTCCTCCTCCTCCACACAATGAGCACTATTATGTTCAGAGAGAGAAAAGAGGAACATTTACTGGCTTTTCTACCGACAGTGATGCTACGTTCGCTGCTACAAACGAACGAGTCCTGCATCTTCCTGTAACGCGCGTTTTCAATGCAACGCGAGGATCTAAGCGCTCTTTGTTTAGGTGCCTGTGTTCAACACATTGCCGCCCCTAATAATTCATAATGATCTGCATTTTTTTTTTTTTTTTTTGGTTTCGTCTCTAAAGCAAACTATGATCTCAGGAGGCTGAATGTGTAAGCGCGACATTCAGCTCCCCACCACCAGCACCACCACCAGCACCACCACCACAACTCTCTATTGCGACTGCTCAGTAAAAGCAGTGGGGTAACACTAATGAGGCAACATTTCTTCTCAGCACTAGAGTGATGCCTTTGAATTAATGTTCCTCCTCTCAGGTAAAACATTCCCTTGCTTATTTATGTTCATGATCTGCGGCGTGCTGCATGTCAACGGAGTGTGTGATCGCACTGCATGAGAGGACACCACAGAGTTTGATGCTGGAACTCTGTGTAGTTACCCATAGAGCTCCACACTGGTTACCTTTTGTGTGTGTGTGCATGCGTATGTAATATGGCCGCCTGACTGTGTGTAGCCCACTGTGTTTTCATTTAATTAGAGGCATCCGAGGTGGGCTTCAAACTTTTTCTTTTCAAGGAAGTGGGATGGAGAAGCGAAGCAAACCCCTGCAGAGTCGGCCACATACACACAGATGACTTTTGAGGTCAGAAACTTCACAAGATCTAAACTGATCAAAGAGTTTCAGATGTCTTTCAGAAATATCAAAACTTATTCCGGTGTTTGTTGTCAGGCAGAACCATTTTAATGCATCTCAAATAATTTTAACAATGGCAATAACTATTGCCATTGGAATGGCAATCCTAAACAAATTTAAAACTTCACACACGTTCACACTGATTAGAATTTCCCAGAGCCATTAACCATATCACAGGGCCTTAACGAGTGGATGCGATGACGCATTTCAACAGTTCCAAATCCACGACACATCCACGAGCAAACTCCAAGCACAAATAATCAATTTCTTGATCAACAGCGTATAAATCATAGGGTGGAGGGGGGCTAGGTGGACCTGAAATTTGTTTAACCGGTCAGGTTATGGCTTAAATAAATTAACTTTCATGTGCATAAGTGGAAGTTTTAAATAGGCCATGCTGACAGGGGATTGCTGTTATGCAATAAAAATTGCAGGTGTAGGCACTCCTTAATAATAATTCGGCTGCATTTTATTTTCACGCTTGACCCGCTTCCCTGATTATCAGCTCACAGGTACAGCTTAATCCAGACCAACCTGCCAGTGAGATATCAGAAAACACTCGCATGCAAACACTACTAGGAATATTCCAAATAATCCTCCCCAGAGTCGACTGAAACATATTAATCGGGTAGGTTTACAAGATATGCAAAGCATGTTGCTGCTCGATAAACTGTGATAAAAAAGGAGATTTGGTAAAATATCCCAATAGAGGTGGTTAATTGCGTGGCCACTGCTAATGGAATATGATTTGTGATGTCCAATCTCTGACCTAGATGTTTGCGCTGGACACAGGCAGCTGAAGACAGCATTTACAGCAAGAGATTAAAGGATAATCCTTCAGAAAGGCGGGCAGATAAAAACAGATATATTGAGTCTGGTGCCCTGCTTCCTCTGAGTTAAGTGCTATGGGCCTCTACAACAATAAATAACAATAGATGGAGCTTCTTGTGAATGAAAGGCTGAAATTATGACACATTAGCATCAGTTATGTCTTTGAGGGGGCCGCGTGATCTCGGCGGTGAGCGCGACCGGGCCCCGTCACTCAGCGCACATGAAAATGCGCTCGCAGCCGCTGACGCCCCCTTTGATGACAACAGCCCAGGTAGCGTTTGCCTCTCACAGCTATGCCGAGGCGAAGAACACATTTCCAACCGTAGACGTCCAGCTGACGCACGAGTGTTACTGTCACCCAGCCTGATAACGTCAACGAAAGTGAAACAATTTTTTATTTTTATTTATTCTTTTTTTTTTTTTAAAGGCAGAAAGTCGCCTAGCGTCTCGGCGTATATCAAAAGGTAATTTGACATAACAAAACAAAGAAGCACGCCTCAGATCAATGTAATACCAGACAGCAAGAGCATTATAGCAACACACTATTAAGTCATGCTGATTGTGACAAATGCAGTGACTTCGGAGGTCTATAAATCACCAACCAACTGCATTCCCTGGGAGGTACAATGATTTCCTTTTCCTACTGGGCACAATCATCCACTCTGTTATGCTAACAAGACTGGTTGACTGAGCATGGACTTAAGTGGTGGAGCGGCACTGTGATTTGGACCCAAACCATCCAGCAGAGAGAGTCGGAGATTTTTTTTTTCTTTTTTGCATAAAGCCGCAGCAAAAGCTTAACCTCTGGCAAAGTGACACATCACATCTCATTCACATTGTCTATTTCGGGTGACGCTGCATCTTTTGTGATCCTTTCCTCAGAGGCGGCAGCCGGAGCAAAGCCTCTTTTCAACTCCACTGTTTTTTTTTGGTTTTGTTTTGTTGTTGTTTTTTTTTTAAAGAAAGTTGCTGCATATGAGAGAGACTGACGCTGTGATTCAACAGGCGGTGCTGCCCTGAGTGAAAACGCACACACAACATTTCAAATCAAAGCCTCTGTGGAGTCTTGACGGAGGATTTTTTTTTTTTTTTTTTTTTTTACTATTCTAAAGATGCTGAAACACCTTACCTTTAGTATGGTCTCTTGCTAGGAAATCTCGCATGAGTAGTATTCACAGAAGCAATGATCTGTATGTGCGTGTGTGTGTGTGCGCGCGCGCGTGTGTGTGTGCTTTCTAACTTGTCTGCCAGCTATCTGCTTACTCACTATGATATATCCACACAAGCGTTTGTCTGTGTGTGTGTAAGAGAAAGAGAGAGAGAGAGAGGGAGGTAATTAGGACATTAGGAAAAGCTTCTGACAGGGTTGTCATCGCCACAGCCTGCCCAGTGGAAAGGAGGTGGTCAGAGGGGTAAGTGGGGGTCCAGCAGGGTCAAGAGACAGCTGCTGCACCACCACTCACTGTCTGGAAGCTCTCAGAGAATATTAAACCACCGGGGCTTTGGGCCAAGACGCTCCCTCATTTATGGAATACACAAAGCCTTTTTTTACAAGAAGCTAGCCACTAATTTATGCCGGTGTTATAAAAGTGCTATTGTTTTTCATTCTGAAACATGAGAACATAAACATAAAAAGACCAAAATGGCATGGTAAATAATCCGATTTTTATGTTTTTTTCTTCTTCTTTTTTTTTTCTTTAAGTATGATGATGGTGATAAATCTGTGTGGCCTCCTGCGCGTCTGCCTCTTGCAGAGATGCTCTTATTACCACAGCATGAGACATATTATACACATCCCCGAAGGCTGATGACCTTGGTGATGACATACCATTAATTGTATGGAGGGATTATTATCATCACAACAATAACATGGCTGCCTTTTTCGCTTCACTCTCTCTAACACCTGTGCCCATTCTCTCGCTGCCTCTGCTCATATACTCATAATCACATCTATCAGCCCAAAACGTTAACTGCATCCGGGGACGCTAAACACGTCCATTTGTTTGCAGTTGTAATGTCTTTTGTGCGCCTCAATCAGGCACCTGTCAGACACACACCTGCTACCTCAGTGCTAAGAGAAAAGGCGGAGGGAAGGCCTTTTGTTTTCCTGCAGAGTTTATAATCAGCACGTTGTTTCCAATCTTCTTCCACCATTTTTCAATTTCCCATTTCCCTTTTCTCAGTCAAATCACTGCTATCAATCAGGTGCGCGTTTGAGAGAGGGGAGAGAGCGAGCGAGCGAGAGAGAGTGTGTATGTGTGTTAGAGCTGGAGAGAGAGAGAGCGAGAGCGAGAAAGAGGGGGAAGTTCCTTGATGGAACCATCTCCAGCCCTAGGCCTCATTAGTCAGAGACTGCAGGGGGAAATGTGTGTGGGAATGTGTGTGTGTTTGTCTGTGTGTGTGTGTGTGTGTGTGTGTGTGTGTGTGTGTGTGTGTGTGTGTGTGTGTGTGTGTGTGTGTGTGTGTGTGTGTGTGTGTGTGTGTGTGTGTGTGTGTGTGTGTGCGCGTACGTGTGTGATAAAAATGAATACTGGTTGAGTGTGTCTGTCAATATGAGGCCATTTAACACTCCCCCATTCCATCCAAATGATGCACAGTGGACATTATGCTCTCTATTTGAGTTCCTCTAAATGAATACTCAACCCAGTAACTTCTATTATATTTTGCCCTTTCCTTCCACTATGCTTACTGATATCATGGCAGGATGACCTATAATGTCTCGGAACAATTTCACTGCAACCATGACAACGTCCTCTCCATGCGAGCACGCCGCGCCGCCAAAACATCTCAGGAATAAACGCATGTTGACTGATGCCACCGTCGAACCACTACAGCTGCATAGGCACGAGCCATATTGATCTCGTGTGTGACACAAAGAGCTAATGCTGCATCGACATATCTGAAGAGAGCCGCGAGACGCGCTATTAGGGCGGAAAAACGCACAAAAGTCCTCTGTTGACATTCATGAGGCAGAAATTAGGCAGCAAATATAAATATTAAAAAAAAACAACAACAAAACAAACAAACAAAAAAAAAAAAACCAGGAAGCACCAGTCTGGATTATGTCCAGCGCAGCAATATGTTTGATGTTTCACCAGGCGTATTGATTATAAAAGTGATCTATTTGAAGTGGCTGTACAAAATGGCAACTACGGTAAATCCAGAATGGCACGGTAATATATGGCTTCGCTGTTTTCATTTATTCACAGCTTGACATTTCCTCTCTTCCACAGAGTGTGCTCTAACTGTCTGCCAATGGCCACATCATTTAGACTGGACCCGCATGAATATTTAACATTAGCGCCTGGCTCGTAGCTTGCAGAAAATGAATTATTTTTAGTGGGCTTCACAGAGGCACCGTGAAACCCCTCTCCCCCACCGCCCCCCCCCACCCCACCCCACTCTCTCTCTCTCTCTCTCTCTTTTTCTCTCTCTCCCTCTCGTGATGAATCGCTGGGGAGTTTATGTTGTATTAAGCACGAAAAACAAACAGCTATCAATCATTTGAAGCTTTCCATGCTTGCCAGCTACGCATGCCTTCCCCCTCTCAGCGATTCCGCTGGTTTTTCGGAAGATCAGCTGCCAGTCTTGCATGTGTAAAAACGGGTCAGTCATGGGTTCACTGGTGTTTGTTGACAAGTTCCTCTCTTGAAGTGGAAGACAGACTGAGAACGTATTGCAGGAAAAGCTCCAACCTTTCTTATTTCTGCTGTGTGCTGACAAACCAATTTAACCGCAGATAAATGAGAATGACAGAAGCTCAGCCAATGAGGTTTACGGGTGCGACGGTCCATGAGTTTGTCACCAAACCGCCACCTTGAGGAGGTTAGCGTTTGCTGCAAGCGGTCGTGCAGAGAAAGTGTGATGGTCCGTAAGACTGATGAATGCATGAGGGTCAGAGTTCACAAGCGCAGGTTCTTCTGGAAACCTTCAACCATGACCCGTTAGCAAGCAATCAGCTCGCCATGCTAAAATTAGCCCAAACTGATTAGCATTTGACTGAGTCAGTCACATTTTCGCATATTTGAGGATTGACATCAACTTTGAACATGGAAAACCTCACAACAAAAGTTTTTATTTTTTATTTCCCTAAGTATTTTGTACTTTTTTTTGTAGTTTTTCCTCATCCAAGGGTCTAAGGACAGGGGGTATTGCTCATTGTACAGATCGTAAAGCCCATTGGGGCAATGTGATTTGTGGTTCTGGGCTATATGAATAAAAGTGACTTGACTTACTTTTATAACACAAGAAAGCCTTTTCAGTTTTGTAACTGACTGAGTCTTGTCAATCGGCCCCAAATAAAAATATTCTGACAGAGTGGATGTTCAATGTTTTCATTTTATTTTGTTTATTTTTCTTTATACTGCTCAACAGGTTGTGCCAGCCGGCTCAGAGGGATCTGCTTAGACAACAAACACTTACTTGAAACATATCTGTTCAGAATAAATGAAAATATTCCTAATGCTGTCTCAGCTATGACGTCTGCATGCCATAACACCCCAAGAAAGCATTACCCTTTAATCTCAGTGTCCCACTGCTGCACCAGGTGACACAGACTCCTGCTGTGCAGTCAAACGTGCAAACCAGTAGAACTCTATTTCAAATTTCAAAGCCTCTTTGTAGAGATATCAAACATCAGGTGGAATTTTTGGGAGATGTGTATAAAAACTGCGCAAGATGTCTAGAATGTTTCCATGTTACTGAATGGTGAAGCCATAAAAAATATTTTAAGCCTGTATAGTTTCAATGAAGAGATGGAAGTCAATAAAGAAAACATGTAATATTCTTGGAATAAAATCCAGCGATTTAAAAAATATATATAATTTGACATATCTAAAGGGAAATGAATAAAAATAGGGCAAAATCAGATTATTTTTTTTACAATATTTTCACAGATGTGTGTGAATGTGCTATTTTACAACATAATCAAATAGATTACGACATGCATCTAAATCCGTAGAAACGTGTAAATACATGCTTTGGAAAGTTTTAAGCTGTCTTTGTAATTAACGGAAAGTAAACAAAACTAAGATCCTTGTTTGCCAAATCAGGTGTGATTTAATAAGTTTGTCTAATTTCTGAATCAATCTTCAGTAAAACAGCTTTGTGCTGAGAAAAAGCTCAGTGAATCTTGGCAGGGCAGCCGAGGTGCCGCTCACGCGAGGGCATGAATCCTAAAAATAAAAGACCAGTCAAACATGTGCATGAAGTAGAGATTCTTACTGGTGATGAAATCAGCTCTTCAAGCTTCCCCTACCTGCTTTGAGTGGTTTTATTTGATTGACGAAGTCATCACCTCAACATTGGTTAATTGCCAGTTAATTTACCTTTCACAGCAATTACACAACCCTTAAGTCTGCCAATCAGTAATTTGAATATCATGTATTAGTTCAGTCAGCAGAAATACACACACACAAGCATGCGCGCGCGCACACACACACACGCATGAAAGATTCTCAGATTACTTGACAGTTTCATTAAGACAGATTACCATGACCCTGAAGTTTTAATCTTTCAGATAAAGTGAAGCTGTTTTTACACACATCCTCAAGGTTGCACTTCATTTCCAACAACATCCCACCTGAAATGAGATTTGGTCTCCCCTCAAATACAATTTGAATTGCTTCAATTGATTAAACAGAAACTGGCAGGCTGAACAGAGCCGAGCGGAGTACACGCCGTCCACACAGCCGCTGGCAAGTGTGGACACAAGATTGAGGTAAGATATCTGTGAGTGGCCTGGCACCTGAGTCAGAGAGATAGTCCGGTTTACATGGGGAGCGCGGAGGGTGGGTGGTGGTGGTGGGCGAGGGGGGGGTAGTCACACTGGAGACAGACTGGGTGGCTTTGCCTGTGTTTCCCCTTCAGGTTAATATTTTATGGATGTGTGATTCAGTTCAGATGACAGGTTGAGATGACTGAGAGCCGGCATGCAGGCGGCAAGAGTTCAGCGATTTATTAGAAGGGAGGGAGTGCAGCACAGGGGGAGAGTGGGGCTGAATCTGAGAAATGTGTTAGTACCTGTTAATGCGGGGAGTCTGAAAATGACTCCGCTTGCACGTGTACGCATGCACATGTGTGTGCGTGTGTGTGTGTGTGTGTGCGTGCGCCTGTGCGCAAAAGAGAGAGAAATGAGTGAGCTATCTGCAACCTGAGCCCATTAAAAAGCAAAGGCAGCAGCAGTACAGATGTGTCTCTCTGAGCCCGACATGAAACACAGGAAACAGCCTCTTTGATCATTACCTACCTGTCAGTCTGCCCTCCACAGGGGCCGCCTGTTACCACCGCTGATGTGCCGCACTGACGGGCCAAAAACACGCATTCGAACTCAAACACATCGCGGAAGGAAAAGCAACTGCGAGCCTGACTGGGTGTCAGCATTCAAAGTCGTCCCCGAGGAGGTATAACCATGACGACCAGAAGTGTGGGCAAAGCACAGGTTTATTATTCTATATTTGGATTCTAATTAGCCTCAGCGGCTGTGAGGCTCGCGGCAGTCCGCATTTACATTCATAGCAATGGGCAATTTAATCTCTAAATCCTGCGACTGTATATGTTTGGAACAGGTGATTAGAGGGGGAGCATAAAGGCAAACAAGCTTTGCCAAATTCATTAGGGTTTGACCCACTGAGCGTTCTCATAGAGGTTGAGAGTGAGAAAAATAATTCTTTCTTCGAATGGGACCTCTTAACCCTCGTGAAACTACATTTATAAATACTCCTACCATGAGTATTTGAAATGTTTTTTTATTCCTGTGAACTCCAAAAGGCACAGCTGCACTTTATATTACAAATGACTGTTTAAAATACTCCATTTTCTTTCTTCTCCACAGCTTGTGTGTTACTTGTGCTCCTGAACCTGCTCATATAGAAGCCTGCCACAGCTCCAGATTTCAGAAAAAAAAAAAAGAAAAGAAAAGTTGCCACTGTTGTGAGTAATGTGAGAAATCATGTCCCAAAATACGAAAAAATATGAAAGGGCGATAAAATGTGAGTTTTCTTTTTAAGGGCCCCGAAGCTGCCATAAAGACGTGGTTCCACCAGTTCACCAAAAATATCCTGATAAACAATCCCCTCATGTGACAAGAAGGCCAATACCTGAGGAAACTGCGTGATACCTGCTAATTACCAAAATGATGTACAAATATAGTCATCTCTTTTAAACTAACATACTATTTCTGCAATTTCCAACTACAGCACGCTTGAGAGACATCATAATTGAGGTTAACAAAAGCGAGGCAAACGAGTTTTCCAACGATCTGAAATATGTTCCCTCACTGCGCGCCCCCCTCGCTTCCTCTGCATCAGAACTGTGTGGCTGTAATCCAGCAGGGGTAACGAGAAATATCCTTTTTTTTTTGTTGTTTTCCGTATTTTTTTTTTTTTTTTTTTTTGTGTAATCTGCATGCCCTGACCCTTTTTTCGACTACGCGGCTGCTACGAAGGCAGATATCAGCAGGGCAGCTGCCTACGCACTTCGCAGGAGCAGCAGCAGCTCGCCGCTTTGGACTAAAAACTAACTTTACCCACCAACCTCCGGTGCGCGACTGCAAGAGCTCAGCCGCATCGGATCCACGGCGTCCGTGCCGCCTCTGCACGTTAGCGCCCGTCGGCCCACGTTTCCCGGACGGAATCCTTCACAGACTCAGCTCGCTAAACTTGTTAGAGGAAAATCTGCACCTTTATGATCAATCAAACAGTTTCTAAATCCTCATTCCCTCCGCTGTCTTTGCGGCCCCCTCCCCTGCCCGACCCCCCCCCCCGCCACACGTTTGCGCTCGCCCTCTGATTTTCCTGTCACTGTTGTTTCCAGCTTTCATAGGTTAAACTTATCCCTTTAATCTTGGTGTGCCCCCACCGGTGCCGAGCGCAAACAAGCAAACAGTGTAATGCAGCTGCAAGTATACACAAATTTATGTGCGGCGCCGTGTTTGTCTGCGTTTCTATTTCGGGCGACTCGGTTGTTTGTGTGCCACCCACATGACTCGGGGTAGTCACATTTAGTCGTAATGGCTTCTCCACATCCTTTCCACGTACGTGGCGCGGCCGCGGCTTGGCGGTCGCACACGCCGCGCCGGTCAATTTAACGGGCTGCGTTTGCGCCTCACTCTAATGGGGCGGAGGGGGGGGTGATTCGACTTGTTTCGAGAGTGCGCGGGGAAAACATGCCGCGGAGACGTCATGGGCAGAGGAACTATAATGTACGTGCCATATCTTCCTAATGCAGCCTCACATAATGTCACCTCTGTCGTGCTCCACATCAGAGCGTCAGATCTTGCGGCAAAACATCAAAGACTCCGAGCCAATCGAGTGCAGGCCGGGCCAGGCGGAGTCCAGGAGACTGACAGACTCGCACATATTCATGGCCACTTACTGCATCTGTCCGCTCTCTGCACCAAACATGCTAATATGATCAAACACATTTCTCTAATCACTGGCCTGCACTTTCCATCTCTGATAACAAAGATGTATAAATATCGCCGCTGCAACACACAGCATTTTCACTGACATCACACCATGAATAATGCAGTTTGTCCACAGCGATAGAAGACCCTTAACTTAAAGCCCCTTTGATCAATATTTTATATTACCAATGGAAATGACAAATG
>CAAKHG010021942.1:0-16052 GCA_901007715.1 Dactylopterus volitans
TATATTTAAAATTTTTTTTTTTTTTTTCGTTTTTTTTTTTTTATCCTATTTTTTTTTTTTTTTTATTTTTTTTTTAATAAGAGCCTAAATATGCCAGCAGCCTATTTCAGGAGGTGCCCTATCTCCCTCTTATCAGGTGGAGAATATAGAGAATCCCTTGGGGTCCTTTGGCCGAGTGGAAGCAGACAATGGCGTGCACATGCGGGTATGGTATCCTATTTTTATTCCTTTAATTTACATCCATCATACAAGTATAATATTGACTCTCACTCATGTTTCTTGTCTTGCAGATTGTGTTGCAGGGTCAAGACAACAGGCCAGGAAGGGTCTCGAATGTGGGCGAGAAGTCTTTCCGTTGTGAATATGAGGGCTGCGGAAAACTTTACACCACTGCCCACCATCTCAAGGTAAGCGTGGGGGGGTTGTGTGTACGCATGTGTGCTTGCTCTCACTTCGATGTGGACATTTACTGACCAGATTCTTATGATGCCATCCACTCCCTGTTTGCCTTCATGGCCTCGTTACTTAACAGTTCTGTGGATGTTTCTGCAGGTACATGAACGTTCCCACACCGGAGACAAGCCCTACATCTGTGACTATCTAGGCTGCGGGAAGAAGTTTGCAACAGGTAGAAAACATCCTCCAGGACTGAAGAGTGCAGCCAAAGCTGAAGTTCTTTTAACTTGTATTCTTTCAAATGGCCAGCAGGGGGCTAATCAACAGGTTGCCCAAATAGTTGCCTGGTTGTATATGAATCTTTGAAGAAATGGCGCGACGTCTCTTGATGTAATACCCACCATTTTCAAGTTGTTGGTGTCAGTGCTGTATTGCAGTGACTGATCTCCATTATAAAAATGCCTTACACACATATTTGAAGTCGGCATGAAATCATAGTTAGGTGCTCTGCGCTTGAGCACAAATGTCTGCATTAATCAGGTAAAATGGCTTAGCTGAACATACATGACTGAATTTAAAGACTTCTGTCTCATGTTATTTCAAGGGTATGGACTGAAGAGTCACTCACGCACACACACTGGGGAGAAGCCATATAGATGTCTGGTGTTGAACTGCTGCAAGTCCTTCAAAACCTCTGGAGACCTTCAAAAGCACACGCGGACTCATACAGGTACAAACCCACAACCATTTATTCTGTTCTGCCACGTGAAAAGTTTTAAATGTCTCTTGTTGTGTCTTTGTTCTGCTGAAGGTTTAACTGGAATTAGAGCTGAATTCATAACTTCCATTTGGCCTTAAGGTCTTCCGTTTAATAAAGAAGTGATTGAGTGTAGCTGAAATTATGTTATTTTTGTTCAAGGCCAGAGTCATGCACGGCTTGTTTTGAAACGACACAGATTGTTGTGCTGCACCAGGATTGGCTAAAACAAATGCAAGGTCCTGTTGCCTTTATATCTCCACTTAGCAACTAAAGTCTTTCAGGCATTTTCCAGGCACATGGTTATCACGGGTCTTATCATTTCCTCACACACCTTTTATTTTTATTTTTTAGGCTTAAATGCCATTATTTTTCCTCATCACATCTTTTATATGACATTTTATGCACCCTTAGATATAAATAAAAACATACGCCTTTTTTTTTTGTCTTGTGTTGCAGGAGAGAAGCCTTTTAAATGCCCGATCGAAGGCTGCGGCCGGTCGTTCACCACTTCCAACATCCGCAAAGTTCACATCCGAACCCACACTGGCGAGCGGCCGTACTACTGCTCCGAGCCAAGCTGTGGACGCTCCTTCGCCAGTGCCACCAACTACAAAAACCATATGAGGATTCACACAGGCGGGTCCCTTTTTAAACTCGGTTCATTCTGGCTTTTTTTTAATTTTTTTTTATTCCGAGCTACGCCTTCTGAATGAGCAAGCTGTGTTCCTACTTTAGCACAATCGTGGCGAACCCCTATTCCCAAGTGAAGAACCATGATTTAAAAGTACTTGGAATAGCAATAAGGATATCATCTTAAAGTAAAGATTGGGGAGGGACTTATCTTATTTGCCTCCTCTTGCAGGTGAGAAACCATACGTGTGCACTGTGCCTGGCTGTGAAAAGCGCTTCACGGAATACTCCAGCCTTTACAAACACCACGTGGTCCATACGCCCTGTAAACCTTACAACTGCAACCACTGCGGGAAAACCTACAAGCAGATCTCCACGCTGGCCATGCACAAACGCACAGCACACAACGACACGGAGCCCATCGAGGAGGAGCAAGAGGCCTACTTTGAACCGCCGACAGGTCAGCGGAGAAATTCTTTAAGATCATGTAACAGTTCAAATCAGTTCCGGAGGGAATTGGTTACCTCAAAGAAACTAAAATAAAGGTTAGAGCATGAAAATGAGCAACTGTAAAAGGCCCCAACAGCATCAACTGGACCAATGGAAGATGTGAAGTAGAAAAATTCAGTCTATGAAAGAAAGCCATGAAACTAGACTGACCATGACATAAATGCTAGAAAAGAAACGCTATGGGAATTTATGCCGATTTATAAAACGTGAAAATGTGCACGCGAGAATGATGCAAGTTTCAATCTGTCGTTCATTCAGATGCCATCGATGACCCGAATGTGAACTACTCGGCGGCAGTGGTCGACGCCGATGACTCTGGCTCCGAGCAGGTTCCCGTGGAGAACACAGACATGGTCGGTCAGCAGCACGTCGCCTTGGTAACGCAGGAGGATGGAACACAGCAACAGGTAAATGTAATGCAGCGATGACAATGGTTGTAAATGTACATTGTGTTTTTATATGAAAAAAACTTTGAATGTTTTGACTTTCTGCGCACGTCTTACCTCTCAAATTTTGCCTCCGTTCGGCATCTGTTGAAGTTCCTTTGACGGCGAACAAGTCGCATTCCAGATAACAGCTGCGTATGAAACGGCCGATTGGCTCGCCGGCATGTCGCTCGACGCCAACCAGAGGAAAATGCCGTTCTGTTTGTCCACGTCCTAGACGGTTAACAACAAGCGTACCGCTACTTGAAACTGAACTCCCGTCGCTCTTTGCTGTGTCTCACATCAGGTCAGTATCTCTGAAGCTGACTTACAAGCCATGGGTGGCACAATCACCATGGTAACCCAAGAAGGCACAACCATAACCATCCCAGCCCACGAACTGGCAACGCAGGGTGCTCACTCGGTTACCATGGTAACAACAGACGGCTCAGACGAACAGGTAAAGAATTGTTCAGGCCCTCGGCAGACTGCAGCCAGATGGTGTCGGTAGTGTGGTTTTGTTTTTCCTCGCAGTGAAATCAGGTTGTGCGACTCCACATCTGCTCAGGTGAACACGTTGGCGGTTCACAACATTTATATTCAGCTAATTAACAGCACACTGGACAGAGATGACTTAGAAGACACTTACCTGCATTGGACTTCACACTTTAGCTCTAAATGTTAAAAAGTCTAGAGCTACCCCACAGTGTTTTTTTTTTTTATTTATTTGTTTGTTTGTTTGTTTTTAGATTTTTTAATCCTGTGTCCATTACAAGCTTTGCTGTTGAATATTAAGCCCTTTGTCTGGATCTTGTGTTATTTCACCACAGGTTTTTTTAGAATTGACGTGTGGCCCAAAGCCAAACCCATGACTTGAGCATGTCCGTGTCTCCTTTAGGTGGCCATCATGACACCCGACATGGTCCCATTCCAAACCGTGGAGGACACAGGCTACAGCCAAGAGCAGGATGACATTCATCCTGTCACATTACTGGCCACCTCCAATGGCACTCACATCGCCGTGCAGGTTCGTAGGCTGAAGCCAGAGCAGGGTATCGAACGGTGGATGTGAATTTGCTCACATCGCCTGGAGCGCAGGATTTTGTTATATTCTCCACTCTTTGTTGATTGAATGCAGGAATTGTTAACATCTGTGAAATTAATAACTGCACACTTGAAGTCAAGTAGGAGAAGCCCCCTTAAATTCAGAAATGTCAGCTGCCGGCTGAGTATTAATCAAGCTGACAGTGAAACTGACAAGAGTTTCAGTCAAGACAAGGGCCCTTAAGTCGCTCCTCCCACTTAACCCCTCCCTCAATCCCACCCCGTTAATCTATTTGTTTAAACGTGTTACTCTTCATCATGTGAAGGTGGGGTTCGGGTCAGGGGGTGTAGTTTGGGCTGATGACCTCCCGCTGTTGCATTTGAGTCGGGCTCAAACTCAAACCACATGACGTGTCGGCTTACATGTAACAAATCTTTGCGCAAAAAAGGAAACCAGTGCGGGAATAATTTACAGTTGTGTTTTATTGCTCAATGCCTTGACACCAGTACAAAAGTTTGTCCCCGAGGCCACTAAGATGAGAAATACTGTTTCCATTTACCCCCCTCTGCTCCTTCTGTTATGTTAATTAGGAAGCAAACCCTCTTTTTTTTCTTACACATTTTACCACGGTGTGACAGTCGGGTGTGACGGCCGCATTCAACAGTCATGGGGTTGCGTTGTGTTTTAAAGAGTAAATTGATTTAATCTGAAGCAGTAATCATCAATAAACAATGGTTTAATCAGCATGTCGACCAGCGTTTGAATCATGGACTTTGTTTCCCTCTCTCGTGCAGCTCAGCGATCAGCCTTCGCTGGAGGAAGCCATCAGAATAGCATCAAGAATACAGCAAGGGGAGTCCCCCGGCCTGGATGATTGATGGACATGTACTATGGACAATGACTTAGGATCAAATCCATATGAATTGGACTATATCAACAAGAGAAATCAAGAGTCTTCCTCCAAAGTTTTTTTCCACAAAAGAACATAGCTTTTATGTGTACATAGGATTTTGGTAACTGGAGTTCCACTATGCTATTTTGTCCTTCGACCAAACAGACGGGAAGAGGGAAGAAAATGCTTTCTAATGATTACGATGCACAGTGCAGTGTACAGCTAATGCTATTTCTAATAAAAACAAAAAGACTGTCTGACGACTGCATTCGAGTTTGACCACCACCGTCTCGAGTATGGTAGCACGATGTTAAAGGCGGGTAACTGCAAATGAATAGAAAAGATAATATATTTAGGGACTGTAATGTGTCAAAAAATTAAGGTTTTTCTTTATCATTTAAGTACTTAAGTAGTAAAAAATAAATTGTATAGTGAGTATAGATAAGATATATTTATTTGCATTACAGTATAATTATGCACTAAGAGAAATGAATATAACTTGCAGTGACTTTACAGATGATATAGAATATTAGATGTCTGCCTAAAAATACATGAGTGTATAGGGCACGCTCACACTGGGATGTATGAAACAATCTCTGAGTAAATTATATTCTTTCCCCGGATAAGGGGGACAAGTCCTTGCAAGCCTTTCAGGCATTAATTGCAATTTAACAATAAATTAGCATATTCCTAACGTGCTATACGTTTTCTAGATAATTAAATGTTTCATAATATTGTTCCAGTCAACTGTATAAGGGAGGCAATTGTACGTTTTAGTGCACTCCATTTAAATTGTGGCATATTCACAAAAAACAGTTCTCATACGCGCAATATAGTGTGTTTAAAAAATACGCAGCTGCAGATTTATTAATCTGACTGTCATGCACCAAATCGCGTGCCCTTGCGAGACATCTCTTAATATATGTTTCCGCAAAATTTAAAACGTGAGTAATTCAGAGAAAACGAATGAATGAAAGAAGAAAAAAAACAAGTGTTATAACGCTGGCTGCAACGTTGCCAATTTACCTTCATTGATTAAAAAAAAGAATAAGAAACAGTTGTGTGTAACCTGTTAAGCTGAATCTGTCAATCCTTTTTATTGCCAAATCATAAAAGTCGTTATCTCTCATGGAGACTAAAGCAACATTTCCCACATGTAAAACTCCCTTTAACGCGTCTCACAATGTTTTTAGGGCCGCTCTCGCGTAAAACTCGTTTTTAATACAAACGCGATTCCTCCCGTCAGATAATAAACTCGGGGTTAATTAGGCGTATTCCGACTTTACTGATTTGTCTACGCGCCGCGGCGCGTTTGATGCCCCGCCGGCCAGATAATGGCCGTATTGTCTCCGCGCCGATGTTAATGTGCGTCTCGCGGCCACATGAAAGGACGAGTTCGCGCCAGATCTCCGCTCGGCTCGGCGGTGACGTCACCGCCCAGTGAAACCGCTGCGGAACGCCCATCTTTCAAAAAATCCGTCGCGTCTCCCGATTGGCCGGCGCCGCGCACGTGACCAACGGTCGCGGGAAGTCCTCTGCCACGCGCGTGATAGGAAGGGAGGCCAGCGCTCGGCTCATTCAAACTTTCCCTGTAAACATTGCTGCGCTTTTATTGCGATAAGACGCGTTTCTGCGGCGGCCGGCCGACCAAGAAAAGGGGGTACCGGATACCGATACCCGACTGGACCGGATAGTTTCAGTTTTTTTGTTGTTTTTTTTTTACTTTTTTGACCAGCTTTGGACGGTTGTTCTAATGGTGGAGCGGAGCTAGTCCGGGGACCGTTTCTCTCCGTTGGATGGGCGTGTTGGAGGTAGCGAGCAAGCTAACTTTCTAGGTTGTTAGCGGACCTTTAAACGCTTCACGGTACTTATTTTTAAGCACTTTGGAACAACGATACTCTTATTTTAAGTTAGTTAAACTCTTATTAGGGTTTTTTTTGGTGTCCCGGGGAAGGCAGCTTCGACTGTAGTCGCGGTCCCAACCGCGTGTTTTTTTTTTTTTTCCTTCTTTCCTCGTCGAAGAAGCAGGGTTTAAATCCTGAAAAAAAATGTCGAGCTACAGTCGCCATCGGCACGAATCCCCCTCGGCGAAGGCTCGCCCCATCCGGCAGAAGCTGCACTTTGCGTCGAGCGACGGGGAGGACGAGTCGATCGAGGACGTCAACAACAGCACCGGCGGCGAGTCCGGCTTCACCGAGATGGACTCCCCGATGCCCGGGCGGCGGAGCGCCGCGGACAAGCGGCTGGAAGCGAGCAGCGGCAGCAGCCCGCTCAGCCGGTCCGCCGGGGACGACGACGTGGAGCTGTGGGGCGAGGAGGGCTTCGGGTCCCCGTCCCACCTGCGGCCCTCCGGCAGCGTTCTGTTCGCCACCTGCTCGCCGTCGCCGAGGAAGTCGTCGCGGCTGTACGGGGGGTCGCCGGAGCGGTCCTCCTACGCCCAGGACGACGGGGAAGGATCCAGCTCCCCGATCCCGGACTGTCCCGACACACCTCCGCATAAAACCTTCAGAAAACTCAGACTTTTTGACACGCCGCACACGCCAAAGGTTGGTATTTGCAGATTAGTAATCTTTTTGTTTTGTTTTGTTTTGTTTTTGCAACATTGTGGACGTTTAAGGAGCAAAATCTTTCACTAACGGTTTTACGGTTGACACGTTGAAACGAGGCCACCGATCCATGCGAGCCCCTGGAACACCGTTTCAGACGGTTTAAAGTGGAATTTCTGATTTAAACGTGAAAAAAAACACATTTAAAAGCAAATTATTGAATTTAGGTGTCCTCTTGATTTTTACGTTTTATAGGAGAAAATCCATCTTGGATACAAACTTTGCACAAAAATCACGTTGTTGGAGTTTTAGTCTTCACTTGCAAGTAAAAGTAGAGTGACACTATTTTTTATACAAGGTGACCCACCAGGGCCCCCCAGTGATGCCCATCAAGGCACCTATTACACAATCCAACGATATCCAGAGTTTAAATAAGACAATCAAAGCAGGGTATTGGGGTGTACATATGTGTGTAATAAGTGTCTGTGAAAAACTTAACCTGCAGTGTCAGTTAAGACCCAGTGACCCACTTAATGCACAACTGTACTATTGCATAATGTTCTCAGTGCAGTCGGCTTGCCAGATGATGTGGTGAAGTGGAGTTTTATGTCTGGACATGTCGTTTCAGTGATCAGACCACACAGCAAAATATACCCACATGCTTTTAGCCGTTTTAGAACAACCAGTCAAATTACGTTTTTTTTTTTTTTACTTGTTACCCGGGTTTTTTGAAGAAGAAAAAACACGCAGTTCAACTACAAGTGGAGCAGTAAATCTGCATGTTTTCATTTGCCACCACCTCTCACACGGATTAACGGAGCACTAAATCTGTCCCGTGCAGAGTTTATTATCCAGAGCGAGGGGCTCCGGTTCAGGATCCTCCAGCAGGAGAGTCGCCCTGTTCAAGAATGTGGAGCCTTCGACAAAGTCAATCACAGACAGCAGCAGGAGACAGCAAACGCCGCTGGTCAACTTTAACCCCTTCACCCCGGACTCCCTCCTCATCCAGTCCGCCACGCAGCAGAGGAACAACAGGAAGAGGGCACACTGGAATGAGTATGTTTCTCTAAAGCTTCTCACTCGCATAGTTTTGTTTGACGTGCACTCGTCTTTAGAGCGGCCAAATAACCCCCACGACAAGATGTTACACTTAATACGCAAGACCTGTAGATTGAAGTAAATCTAAAGTGCCCGGGGAGCAAAGAAATACTTTTAGTCAACATTATGGTTACCGATTAATTTATTTTTTAATTGTTTATTTTTTACTGTGGTCAGTTTGTGGTGTAATGACTCATCTTTGGCAACACACAGATGCAAAGTCGGTTAATAACACAGCAGAGCCGCGTCACACTCTTCCACCTGTTATCGCATTTGTGCACAGATCAAACCCATTGTGATAATAACCAGATTCGTTAAAGCCGTTGACTAAGGCCAAGGGGGTTTGGCTGGAAACCAAGACCTCATGGTTACTGGTGAACTCTGCCATGTGCTTGTGAAGCCGCCCGCGCTGCCCCCTACTGGACAGAATGCCAACTAAAAAGAAACCCCATTGTCTAACTTTACAGCTCTTGCGGAGAAGACATGGAGGCAAGTGACGGGGAGGGAGAGGAGGAAATCCTGCCCCCATCCAAGGTAATTAAGTTTTTCCATGAGATTTGCATCAGTCTCTGGAGTTACGTTTATTGGTTTTAATAAGATACTTGTCTGACGTGTGGATTACCTCACATTTCATCTTGCCTTTGGGAAAAATGAAAATAGTTTATTTTTTAGACATGTCATGCAAACATGTTTTGTCTGCTGCAGCAGCCGCTGCACGGAGCAGCCGCTGTCTGTCTAACGGGAGCCTCCGTTATTCATAACACGCATAACGACAGCTTTAATAAAACATGTAAACTTGCCTTCTAAAACTCCTCTCTTTTCCTCTGCGTGTCCTCAGCGGATCACCATGATGGAAAGCAACATGATGTCCCGGTACACTTCCGAGTTCCTGGAGCTGGAAAAGATTGGCTCCGGGGAGTTTGGTGCCGTGTTCAAGTGTGTGAAGAGACTGGATGGCTGCATCTACGCCATTAAGAGATCAAAGAAACCCCTGGCAGGCTCAGTGGATGAGTGAGTTCAGCTTTAACCAGTCTAAATTACACTGTTTTTGATTATCGCCTAATTGTTACTTAAAAGCTGTTATTTTACCCTTTTTTTCGGGGAGACGGCTTCCAAATCTTTTATGTGGAAAAACTAGAGCTAAAGGTCAACTTGCTCATCAGTCGATCACATGGCATAAAGATAGCTTGAGTTAACACTTGCATACCTATGATTATGCAATAAACGCTTCACAAATCTGTTACAAAATGCCTCTGACTGAAGCCCAGTGTAGCAATTTATGCCAAAACACCCACATTCTCCCTTACGTGGTTTAACACACAAGTTGGTAAAATAGTTTACTTGAAAGGCTTGAAGTCCCCGCCCCCCCTCTGCTTTTTTGAAGCCCGACTCTTAATTAAAAGTGTCTGTTCCCCTCCTCCACAGGCAGAACGCCCTGCGAGAGGTGTACGCTCACGCCGTGCTGGGCCAGCACCCCCACGTGGTGCGCTACTACTCGGCCTGGGCCGAGGACGACCACATGCTCATCCAGAACGAGTACTGCAACGGCGGCACGCTGTCCGACGTCATCTCAGAGAACTACAGGCGCCTCAGTTACCTGTCGGAGCTGGAGCTGAAGGACCTGCTGCTGCAAGTCACGCGCGGCCTCAAGTACATCCACTCTACCTCCCTGGTGCACATGGACATCAAACCCAGTGAGTGTCTGGGGCGAATCGGATGACGTTGACGATGGCGGCGCCAGCA
Source organism: Dactylopterus volitans (assembly GCA_901007715.1). Lineage (NCBI taxonomy): Eukaryota > Metazoa > Chordata > Actinopteri > Syngnathiformes > Dactylopteridae > Dactylopterus > Dactylopterus volitans. The sequence goes on from CAAKHG010021942.1 coordinate 10,046, forward strand.
ACGTTTATTTAACGGAACTAACTAACGGAACGTTGTCTCTCTGTCCAAGGCAACATCTTCATCTCACGAAAATCTGTGTCCAGCTGTGATGAATGTGACGAGGACGACGGGCTGACCACCAGCGTCGTCTACAAAATAGGTGAGCAGCGCGCGTGAGCCTCTGTTCATGTTTTGTTTTGGTTTTTTTTGCTTTGCACTCACTGAAAGATGGAGGCGATCATGTCTAAAAGTGTCTGCGGGCATCTTGCAGGTGATCTCGGTCACGTGACGCGAGTGAACAACCCGCAGGTGGAGGAGGGCGACAGCAGATATCTGGCCAATGAAGTTTTGCAAGAGGTTTGTCATTTTGCAGAAAAGTCCTGCTCCATATTTAGTCTTTTCCAGCACGTGTCAGTAACCCTCCCTCTCCCCCCTCTGGTAATTTTCCCTTGTAGGACTACAGTAACTTGATGAAGGCAGACATCTTTGCTCTGGCTCTGACTGTTGTTAGTGCCTCGGGGGCGGAGCCTCTGCCCACTAATGGAGAGAAGTGGCATGAGATCCGGCAGGGCAAACTCCCCGCCATCCCCCAGCTTCTCTCACCGGAGTTCCTCAGTCTTCTCAAGGTAACAGTCTGAGCCTTTGTTCCTCCGGGTGAAGCTGTGGGTACAGAAGACCTTTATTTTGTCCCATCGGGTGTTTTGGCTCTGTGAAATTTGAATTAGATCCAGCTAATGGAGACCTCCTTCAAGATGAAACAAATTATTAAAGTAGAAATGAAGATTGAATTTCGTCAATGCAAATTTAATGTAAATGATGGTAAAACTGAAGTTATTTTTGGCTTTCTGACCTGGAATTGGTTTATTTATCAATTACATGAATAGTTGCAGCCCTAAATGATCTCAGTGATGAGCAGAGTGAACACACACTTATCTTCATCTCTCTGGTGGTTTTTACTCTCATTTGTCACATCTTCCTTTTTAGAATGATTTTAGTTTTTCTTTTGGTCGCAACTCAAAATGTTGGTGTCTTTCAGCTGATGATCCACCCCGATCCAACAAGACGGCCTTCGACCTCTGACCTCACCAAGCACCCGGTACTCCTGACAGCTGCCAGAATGAGTGCAGACCAGCTGAGAGTGGAGCTCAACGCCGAGAAGTTCAAGAATGCTCTCCTCCAAAAGTAAGCACAGCTCTGGGCAAGAAACCCGCTTTAGAGCAGGTTTGGTCGAAGCATGAGTCGCCACGGCAACGCGCCCCACGGAAAAGCGAACCACGCTGGTGACGCGGAAAATCCAGAGTTACCCCACGAACCGGCAAATCCTGCTCGGTGCCGCTAACCCCCGAGGGTCCCATTTAGGTTTTTGCCTGTCGTGTGAGAAATTTTCTGAAGGAGCTAAACAGCCTGTGATTGGCCACCTGGTTACTGCCGTGTGTGTGTGTGTGTGTGTGTGTGTGTGTGTGTGTGTCCTATCGTACGCGAGCGGGCCCGTTATCGATGTGGGCTTTCTGATCCTGCCAGACACGCAGCCGCATTAATGTTTAACCTCCGGCGTTTTTGGTTGTGTTCAGGGAGCTGAAGAAGGCTCAGCTGGCCCGAGCCGCTGCCGAGGAGAAGGTTCTGTCCACCGACAGGATCCTGACCCGCTCCACGGTCCAATCCAACTCCAGAACCTCCAGGCTCATCGGCAAAAAGATGAACCGCTCGGTCAGCCTCACCATCTACTGAGGCGCTCCACCCGGCGCCGCCAGGAAGTGAAACGCACGGACCTTCCAGTCGGGACCTCCAAACGGTCTCGGCTTCTTCTTTTTTTTTTTTTTTCCTTTTCAAGAACACCGGTTGGTGGGTCGGCGGTGGCGTGGGCGGAGTTTCCCGCCGCGTCGCACCGTAGCTCATCCTCATAGACTCTCGTTCCCAGCGTAGTTCGGTCCTCTGTTCCAATGGACTTGTTCTTTATAACAAAAAAAACAACAAAACAAATCAAAAAAACCAAACAAAAAAAAACCAACCCGGATCTCATCCATAGAAGGTAATCGCTGTACCTTTCACACGCAGCCCTCCCTCCGACGTCAGGCTCTCTCTCCGTTTCTGTCCTTTGCACTTCCTTCGACAAAGCCGAAGCCCGTTGGCAGCGGATCAAAGCCGCAGCGAAGCTCTCCCGTGTGTGAATGTACTCGCCGTAGCCGCGCGCACCTTAACTGCCTGTCAAATGCCTGATGCTGGGTACCAGAAGATCTTGAGAACTGACAGTTTTTTCTGTTTGTAACAGAGCACTTTGGAGGCAAACACATTTTGACAAAAAACAAAAACAAAAAAAAAAACAAAAAAACCATAAAACAAAAAAAAAAAAGAGAAGGAAAGGAAAACCTGCTGCTATTGATGTTTTATGTGTATCAGGGTGCAGCCAGTTTCAGGTTTTGGGTCGTTCTCGATGGTTCTTGGCTCTTACTTTCAAGTGGCAGGACTCCGTTTCCCGCCGCCTCACGTCAGTTTGTTGTCTGTGTTTTATTTTTGTTTGTTTTTGGGGGGGTTTTTCTCCCCTCCGATCGGGCGGAAAACGGAGCGTGCCAGTTGAGGAGAAATCATCCGGCTTGTGGGATGACGTCACCAAAACTAGTACTAAACTAACTACTAAACTATCTGTGATGATAGAATGGATCCAGCGTTCTAATTCTCCCTGTTAACTGTTGCTGCCCACCCTGCCTGTAGCATTAGAACAATCATTGTCCGGTTCTGTGGACTGTCATATGTTCTGTTATTTTATTTTTTTCCTCCGTCTTGTCACTTCCACGAGGCTCTTCAGTCGCTGTTAGCATCTCTCATATTTTGTTCCTGTAACCCCCCCCAACACAAAAACCTTCCTGTTGTAACAATGTACATACGTTCTTTCAATAAATTCCCACTATCAAAATCACCCGGTGTGACGTTTGTTCATTCTGTTTTAATTAAAAGGCAACAGGATGGAATATTGCACCGACGCGGGGAAGTATTCTAACAAACTGTTTGACATTTTTGATTATTTTTTGAGGGGAATTTTGTTGTGAATTTAGTTGAAGTCATTTCCAAAAAAAAAAAACAAGTAAACTTTGCGTTCAAGTCTCCACACCAAGAAGCGGCGGTTGTGATGCGGAGGGAGGGAGGGAAGGACCGTCGGCTACAGGTATATTTGACCCCGTCTGTGAAAGCAAAGCCTCAAAAGTCTTCACCTGGAAGCCCCTGATTGGCTGACGGGTGCGTCGTTTGCGCTGCGGCGCCTTTTTTTCGGGATACAAACGGGGAGGTGAAAAAATTACAGCGTCCAAAAAACCGGCACCGAGTGTTCATCGGGTGTTGGACCACCATGTGGCGCCAGATCGGCGTTGCTCCGCCGGTGGAATCTGTATTAAAAGGGAGATGATTTCTGCGTCTGTGTTTGTTTAGGAATCTCCGACTATTTGAGTTTTGCCTTTGATTTTCCGCCCTTATGAATAGCTCGTACAAGAAAAACTACAATTGCCGCCCAGTCGTAAGCCCACATGCGTCTGTCAAGTTACGGTCAACATGTGCGCAACACATGTCGTGAAGACTTAGAATGACCTGTATTATTATTATTATTATTATTAATAAGAGCAGAAAAACATCATTTCGGACCCGTGATCTTACACATGTAAATGTCATTGTGTCATATTTTATCCTCTTGATGTTTGCGAGGGAGTTTGTCATAACATGTGACACTTGGGAGTTTATGAACATGTTTTCTGTGGGGGTCTCAGTGACCTTGACCTTTGACCTCTGGCCACCAAAAAACAAAAAAAAAACAAGTTAACAAGTCGGCCAAACCTGAGTGCTTTTTAACCCGCAGTTTCACAATCACATCGGAGTTAACTGCAACTAGTTTATTTTGAAAATAACGTCTGCAACAAAGCCCCTTTTATTGTATCTAATTTATGTAAAACTTAATTTTTGGGGGATTTTGGATGAGCTCGGACGTTCGGGATCGGGAGCAGACCGTCTCTCCAAACTTCAGCCTCTCCGTCACGCAGCTGAAGCTTCATCTCTTTTGTCTCCTCAGTCCATGAAACTTTCTCTCCCAGAGTCCTTGAAGCTCATCTTCCTCTTCTTCTTCTTCTCGCCCAACGGGTGGCTTGCATCTCCCGGCGAGGCCTCGGTGCTGCTGCTGTGCTGCTGCTGCTGCTGGTGAGGTCTTCCTGACCTCTGGAGGCCGCTGCTGATGTCACCTGCAGGTGTTTCAGGGTTTTTGTTTCTCCTTTCGGGCTCTCGCGACGTTTCTGTCGCCAGCCGCCGGCGTTTTCCTCCTTCCACCCGCTGGGCGTCTGCTACTTAGCCCTCCGGTGGTTTCTCTCTTCCTCAGGAGGCTCCGGATGGTTGAACTGACTATGGCCCATGATGGATCGATTGATTTGATCTTCTCTCTGCTTGGTTGCGCCTCTGTAGCCTGGTGAACTCTAAACGCAGTCTGCACAGGCAAAAAAACCCCAATCTGAAGCCGAGAGCAGAGACATCCGGCGGCATTTGTTGCTTGAATAAATAAATGGGTGTAATGGGACCCACGCGTCTCGCAAACAAAACAAAAACCCCACCTGTCGGTCACATGTTCAGACACTTTTGCTCACGTACAAAATGGCTGCCGCCGCCGTCCGCATCGTGCACCAGATCCAGATATAAACACCTGGACGTAAAAGTATGAAATGTTGATCTCTTGTCTCAAATGTTTTCAGTCTACACCGAAAATAAAGGACTTTTGGAAGGGGAGTGTTTGCTTTCTTTTACTGAGGAGAAAAGTTATATATTAACGACCTCGACTAAAGTTTGATTTTGAAATAGTTGGCGATAAACGCCTCATATCAGCAGCTTCATAACTTCGCGACTGCTCGCTACATTTCGGATCTGTGTTTTTTTTTTGGTTTGTTTAGGTAAATGACCAACTCCGGTGGCATCCGCGGAGCCGCGCGTGACTGCGGCGTGCGTGCGTGCGTGCGCGCGCGCGCGCGACGCCGCGGCTCCTCCGGCGCGTCCCGCTGCTCGTCACGTGACTTGGTTCGCGACCGTCAGCGACGAGACGCGAGCAGCAAGCGCGGAGTTAGGAGAGAGAGAGAGAGAGGGGGAGAGACACACACATACACACACACGCCCCCTGCCCACACACACTAACACACACACACAGAAACACACGAGCGACGGAGAGAGAGAGAGAGAGAGCGAGCGCGGCCGAACCCGGGCGGCACCATGGCTCTGCGGGACGAACTGCTGAAGGCGATCTGGCACGCGTTCACGGCGCTGGACGTGGACAAGAGCGGGAAGGTGTCCAAATCTCAGCTGAAGGTAAATAAACTTTCATATTCCCACCAGAAAAAAACACAAACAAACAAACAAACAAACTTCGCCGGGTTGCGGTACAAAAAAACTCGAACCCGCTCCCCAACGCCGCCGGCGCACCTGTGCGCTTATTGCTGCGTCGCCGATCGATGGCGGCGCGTTCACGGACAACCGGAGCGGAGAGAGACGCGAGCGCCGGGCACGCTGGAGCGAGACACGGGGGGGAAAAAACATCAACAACAAAAAACCCAATCACAGTAACGACGACCGGCCGGTGCGGGCGGGAGCGTCGCCGTCAACCTTTGTGTGACGGTGAAACGAGCGGCGACATGACGAGGCTCTAAAGTCCAGAAAAGCCGAGGCAGTAAAAGTCACCGAGTGGCAGTGAAAGCCTCAGAAGCGGCTCCGGTGGTGAATGTTAAACTTCTCATGCGGTTTCTTTGCTGTTGGGTCTCCAATGCCTGATTGTTTGTTTCCAGTATTATTTTTTTTTTTTCATATATTTGACCTTTCGTGACCCTTTTTTTTTTAAAAAAACAACAACAAATAAGCAGGTGCTGTTGCACCTGAGAAGTTAACCTTTTTAATAATAATAGTTAATAATAATTGTCAAACTCAACACGTATGTCGACACGCCCGCGTGTTTACGGCGGCGGAAAAAAAATTGTTCAACAATGCGTATGGAGAAAAAAAAAGAAAAGAAAAGGAGGTC
>CAAKHG010021943.1:0-14595 GCA_901007715.1 Dactylopterus volitans
CTCAATTCTCCCATGAGCAAGCACTTGGCGAGGCGCAAGGAAAAACTCCCCTTTAACGGGCAGAAACCTTGAGCAGAGCCTGGCTCGAGGTGGGCGGCCGTCTGCCTTGACTGGTTGGGTTGACAGAGAGAGAGAAAGGAGGGATGGGGGTGAGTGGGGTTACAGAGATGCACAGTAACATCAACTGCAGTAATATAATGATAATAACAGTGGTGGAGGTCCACGATGGCCATAAAGGTCTCCCTCTCTGCAAGACAAGAAAGACCACTCTAGAGAAGAAGTCAAGTTAGTAGTATACATCATGTGGCTTGAGAACAGACATCCGTGTAGGATACACCTGTGTTTTCTCTCTCAGAAGCCTCCTCCCCTCATCGCCTGTTGCGGTTAAGGAACCGGTAGCTCCTTCGGGATGGCTTTGTAGAAATTATCTACAGTTCACTGGAGGAGAGCAGACGTGAAGTAGCATCAGTTACAAATTGCTGTGCAAATATTACCGGAAAGATCTTGCAGCTATTGAGATTGTCAAGAGTGAACTTTCAAAGTCATATCCAGATGACCTGAAATACACAAAAGAGTGCCTTTATTATTTGTCATGATTTGTACTGTGAAATGAAACGTTAAACTCTGTTGAGCAACAGCGAGATGAGTTGCACCATCCTTGTTTGTTTGTTTGTTTTTTTTACTGTCCCCAGCAGTTTCTTTCCATTACCACTGAAAACAGAAACAACTAAACGGAAAACAACCGCAGTACAGAGGATGCCTGTTGTGTCATCCCTTGGTCTCATTTGCTCTCAGATGCCACACTTGGCCTCATAAAATGAAATTGTACCACACGAAACGCTGCATAACATCCCACTTCTCCCTCAGTGGCCCCAAGGGAAGGCATCTGTAATCGAGCCTCCCTGAGTCCTTCATTGTCAGTGAAGAAACAGAACCGGTTGTAGACAGAAGATCAGGTCAAGAGGGTGGAGTATGACTACTAGTACTACACAAACGCGCACACACACACACTCTGAGGTGTATACAGACAAAAACAAATAAAATACACATCAAATGTTGAGACATCCAGAGTCTTGTTAGAACAGTGATTCATTGTTTCCTAATACCTAGTGAAGAGCAATAAACAGAGCCCTACAGTGTGTGTGTGTGTGTGTGTGTGTGTGTGTGTGTGTGCGTGTGCGCGCGCGCGCGCGCGTGTGTGCGCGCGTGTGTGTTTGTTTTTCTGCTAGCCCCGGGCCCATCTCTGCTTCCCCTTTCAACGGATTCTCACACTTAGTTTCTCAATTATTATTTCTAGCCAGACTTTGTTCTTTCTTACTTCTGTCTCCACATATTTCTTCCACTCAATACTCACCACACAAGCTCTTTCTTATAATGTCCTGGAAGCACAGACCGCTTTATACACTTGATATCAACCGGCCGTCTCTGTCTCCTCTCACCGTTTGGGTAGAGTGTCTCCGCTGCAAAAGTCCGAGATTGTGGATATGGTGAAGAAACACGTGAAAGCCATCACGCTGGCAATCGGTGATGGTGCAAACGATGTGGGCATGATCCAGACGGCTCACGTCGGAGTGGGGATCAGCGGCAACGAGGGCATGCAGGCTACCAACTCCTCTGACTACTCCATAGCACAGGTGAGGTATAGACACAGCACTGAGACAAAGAACACATCGTTTTGCTCAGGCAACTATGTTAGAGGCTCTAGATGCAGTGTGTAGATCATGATACATGACTGGCTGGGAATCCTTAAGTTGTGTCATCAGGATTCCTACATGATCCTGATCTTCAGCCTCCTTATATGGGAATAACTAAAAAGAGAATTAACCAACAGAGGTTTTTCAAACATTTTAGGTACATACGTATTTGTATTCTTCTTGCAGGATATGAAAATCACCTTTTTTGTTTAGATCGTATTTATTTTCATCAACAGTTTTATACACTCAATTAAATGAAAATAAATGGTACACCAATAAAATGTATAAGCATTTTAAAATTCAGATATTTGTAAACAGTCAAATGCTCAAGTAAGTTTTATGAGGTGTACAATTCAACAAATCAATTTTGCAATTAGTTTGACTTCATTCATTTATAATGAAAAATGCCAAACATTCTCTGGTCTCAGCTTCTTAAATGACTAGTGTTTAGGATTTTGGCAAATCTATCAGTAAAAATAGAGATTGATAGTCATAATTATGTTTTCATTAGTGTATAATCGCCTGAAATTAAGAATTGTTGCCCTCTCACTTGTCAAGAAATATCTTAAAAGGGATTGACTCTGACAGATTCAACCATGTTACAACACCATCTTTCTACAGTGTCCTAGAACATACAAAAATAAAACACTGCAGTTTAGTGTTTATAGGCCGTCTAGTGTCACTGCGACATGTCTAAATCAATAGCGTTGGATTAAAACTGGTCAAAATATGTGCGAGAAAGGTAAGGGGCGGCGTAATGATTTGGTCTCAGTCTCATTGTTAGATGTCACTAAATTTTGCACACTGGTCCGTTTAAATCTATGTAAATGTTATACCTCTAAAATTTATTAGAAATGCTCAGCTGCACCTGGTATTTTTTTTATTTTTTCAAGTATCCTGCCAAAACAGTTCATAAATTCAACAAATCAGTTTTGAAACTCTTGTTGATGTAGAGGGGAAAAAAACATGCTTTGATTTCTGCCTTGCTTCTTTCATTGTTTAATGAAATAATTTAGTGAATGTGTTTGAATTTGGCACTGCTGAAGTCATAATTTGAAATTGTCACCATCAATGTTATTCGAACTATAAGACATTTGAATTCAAAGAATGCAGTGAAACAAAATGGAATCTCGTAATAACTGACCTCTGTCTTTTCTATCTCACACAATGCACTCTGACACTTAAACTTCTAGAATTTATCTTGTAGCCTTTGGGCATCTTGAACAACCTTTCTGTCACTGTCACTTATCTTCCCACAACTTTTCTTTTCTCCTTATCACATTTGTGTTATCTGTGCTGTTGTCTCTCTGTCTTACTCGCTCCTGAGTATGTCTCTTGACTCCTCTCTCGCTTGTCGTTGGCAGTTCTCCTACCTGGAGAAGCTGCTATTGGTCCATGGAGCATGGAGCTACAACCGAGTCACCAAGTGCATCCTCTACTGTTTCTATAAGAATGTGGTCCTCTACATAATAGAGGTACAAGCTCGGACGCCACACGCTTTGTTTTACACACACACATGCTCACAGACAGTTAAATGAACGGAGACGTTTTGCAGCTGCTTGTCGAAACAGCTGACAGTGATGGACGAGATGCCCTGCTGGTGCCTGCTTTCTGTTTCTATTGCTCACACTCGCACAGAAAAGACGTGTTTTAAGGCAGCACTGACGAGACCTCAGCGACGAGGATCGCAGGTTTGCGCGTGTGTGTGTGTGTGCCAGGTTTTGCCCATGCTGCAGGGACAAAACGCTCGAAAGTGACTTGCTTTATTTGCTTCACGTGATAGGACAAAAATAACAGAACAAGCAGTAGAAATCATTCAAGTTTAGGGTAAAGACCAATAGAGTAAGGTAATCTCATTGTTAGGTTTTGGGTAAGTTGTGTGTGCATGCTGCAGCCCTGGCATGTATTGTGAGGGGTGTTTGTCAGCTGTGCTCCACCCCCCTCATTCTCTGGCTGACATTAAGGATGCCAGCAGGTGCAGGTACTCATGGGAGCTGCAGCCTACTGTCCAGCTCATACCATTACCAATGTGTGTGTGTGTGTGTGTGTGTGTGTGTGTGTGTGTGTGTGTGTGTGTGTGTGCGTGTGCGTGTGTTTCCATGATTATCTCACATGGTTGGCTCCCTGCAGGGCACACTAGGCCAAAGGTTAGAGACTGTCTCTGTCCACTTAGTGGAGACAGAATAAGGGGGATGGGAGTGTGTTTTTTTGTGTATCTGACCTCACCCCTGGGCTGTGTGCTGCACTGTGTGCTCCAGGAATGCCACAATACCCACCAGCGGCCCCAAACATTTTCTCTATCTGTCCTCAGATCAGCACTCTGTGTGTGTCAGAAGGGCTTAATGAGGGTTACGCTGGTCCACAGTCACAGTTTGACACCGAGTTTTCACTGTTTTGGTAAATTAACTTCCATTAAGTCTGAAAGTGGTTTGAGCGCCAGCTACAACCTGTGTTTGGAATGCATCCGCACTGCCAAGACGCACAATGGAGCAACAGGCAGTGCAGCGACAAATTTAGCGTGTTTTGTTTTTAAAAGTTAATAGGTTGTACTGTTGCAAGATTTATTACAATGCTTCTAAACAATAAGATAAATTAGACCGCAGTTTGCTTCGTGCCTTCTTTACACCTGTGAATTCTTTTCAATCTCAGAACGTGAATTTACTGAGCTGCCAGTGTAGCTAACAGATATCTGGCTGACTGTTAACAAATGGCCAGCCCAAGACTTCCTCTTCCGTTCACCAGTCATTATTAGCAGTCCAATTACCAAGCTGAGATGCAAGAATGGAGTTGGAATTAAGAGATGACGTGTGCAACCAAATTGTTTTGAAACCGTATGTGGATGCAGATAAGCTTAGCATCTTGTCTGTCAGCTAGACAGTTGACAGCCAAATCACGGAATGGATTCAAGATTGCATTAAAGCCAACACATTCTGCTTCTCCTCATATGGAATATTTACCTGCATGTAACCAAAGACCCATCTTCATTGGTCAAAACTATTTGGACTATAAACAGAAATCCAATGAACTCTGGTACCAAATCTTGTCCCATCCCTACAGATTCTGCCTTTGTGCAGTTGTCCTATAATTTACCCCATGGGGTCCTTAATTCACAATTCTAGTCTTGTTAACGGAGACAGATTATCCAGGTCTCTGGACCTATCTAGAATCGAGTGACTGACTTTTTTGAAAATGTAAGGTAATTTTGTTATGTCTTCATATCATTTGTACACGCACATTTGGCCATCTCTCCCTGCTGTTTTCACTACCAATGCATCCCTAATGCAGTTTCACCTCCGCTATTGTTCCTCTCATCCTCTTTCAATCCTCTTTTTGTGCTCCAGCTCTGGTTTGCTTTTGTGAACGGCTTCTCCGGCCAGATCCTCTTTGAACGCTGGTGTATAGGCCTCTACAACGTGGTGAGTATCCAACCTCGCTCCCTCTGAAACTGTCTCATTCTATTCCATTTCTCCTCTGAGTCCCTCACTCTCAAACCCCACCTTCACTTATCTCTCAATCAACCTGGCTCTCCTTCTTATCACAGCTGTCTCCGCATGCATGAGATGTTGCTATGCACATGTGTGAAAGTGTTCCTACAAGCTCCCACTTCTTTAGGAATCCAATAACATGTCTTTTATGACCTCAGTTTGTACGTTTGCGTGTGTGTGTGTGTGTGTGTGTGTGTTGGAGTGTGAAATAGCAGTGATCAGCCCGCACCTGATGCGGAAATGTCCCACTCTGCGACGACTTGAACCCCAAACTGGATGCGTGCGACCTTTATTGGCGCCGAGGGTCCGTTATTATTCAGGTGGATCTGTGTGTGTGTGTGTGTGTGTGTGTGTGTCTGTGCGTGCGTGCGCGTGCTGAGGACGACGCTGTGGTCCACCTTCGGACACACCCGCGGGTCGGTGTATGCGCGGACGCTGAAAAGTGAAGGCTATTCTCCCGCAGCCGGAATCAGCGTCCCTGTTCCCAGGTCGCCGTGGTAACAGCATCGCCGGCTGTTATCGGTGTTTGGATGAAAAAAAAAAAAAAAAAAAGGTGAAAATGTGAATTAGGAACATTTCAATCCGTCTCAAATGAGGGTAAAAGAAGCTGCTTCAGCGGATTGGCTGGTTTTCATCCCTACGTGACCGCTGTCTTATTCCAGGACGCCGCTAGCCAATCAGCTGTCACCGAGGGCCAAGTACATGAGGGCCAAAACATCTGGTAGCAACAGCTGCAGGAGGGGGAGGAGTAACAGGAGTAGTCATAGCAGTAGGAGGAGAAGGACTGGTCCTAGTAGGAGGAGTGGTAGTAGTTATAGTAGTCATAGCAGTATTAGTAGTAGTGGGATTAGGAGTATTAATAGTAGCAGCAGCAGCAGTAGTAGGATTAGCCATATTAGTTGTAGCAGTTGTAGTTGTAGCAGTGGTGATATAGTCATAGTTGGTAGGTGTAGCGGTTAGTAGTCGTATATATAGTCGTGGTTTTAGTAATAATAGTAGTAGCACTAGTTGCAGTTGTAGCACTTGTACTAGGAGTAGGAGTGGTAGTAGTTGTAGTACTAGCAGCAGCAGATATATTAGTAGTAATAATGGATTACCTATAAAAGTAGTTGCAGTTGTTGTTGTTGTAGTAGTGGTCATGATCATAGTCAGTAGTAGTAGTATTAGTAGTATTAATAGTGGTACTGGCATGAATAGTATTAGTAGCAGAAGTAGTAGTAGTCATAGTAGTATTAATCTTAGCAATAGCAGTGATAGTATTAGTAGTAGCATTAACATCAGTATTAGCAGTAGTATTAGTAGCAGAAGTAGTAGTAGTAGTAGTATTAATAGTAGCAATAGCAGTAGTAGTATTAGTAGTAGCATTAACATCAATATTAGTATTAGCGGTAACGTTAACAGTACCATTAGCAGAAGGTAGCAGTAGCATTAGCAGAAGCAGTAGTAGAAGCGTCAGTACTAGCATTAGCAGAAGCATTAGCAGTAGCATTAGCTGTAGCATTAGCTGTAGCATTAGCTGTAGCATTAGCAGTAGCATTAGCAGTAGCATTGGCGGTGACAGGTGGCCGGCAGGCCGGTGGTTGTCTCCGTCTAATCGGCGTCGCCTGTCTTGCTCTCCTGCGCCGCCGCAGCCTAATGAATGTGGAGCAATCCTGGACAATAATGAAGCGGCGGTGGCGGCGGTGGCGGTGGCGGCGGTGGCGGCGGCGGCGGCGGCGGCGTTGTAATGAGACGTCTCCGTCTCAGCCCGGCCTCCGCTCTTGTGCTGTCGCGCTTAACATTCCGTCGGCTGCTAATTGCAGAGCGCAGCAAATCCTCCCGAGCCAAATTTTGCTGCAGAGGACGCTTCGGTTGTATCTCGCCTGAAAAAAATAAGCGCCTTTTCCCTTGTGAGGCCTCATTAGAGATTCAGTCTAGTTTTTGAGCGCACGGAGTCAAAGCACCATTTATTAAGTTTCTGGGGGGGCGGGATGGCGGCGGCGGTGGGCGGGGCATCATTGTTGACATATTGTTTTTGTTTTTTTTGTTTTTTTACTTCTCGTTCTGCTGCCATGGCTAAAGGGCTGTTTGCTGCGTGTGATATTCAGATTCCTTTTTATTGACATTGTAGCAAGCACATGGGTTGCATAAATACAAAAGTAAAAAAAAAAAGAAGCAAGAGCCAAAGTAGAAGATACCAAAGACATGCATGGTATAAAAAAAATAGCAAAATGAAGCCATCTTGCGCTGGCGAAGTCCCAACCCAGCTCGTCTCTAACATTTGAAACAGTAACGGGTATAGAAGGTCCCCCCGCCCGCGTCCTCCCCGCGCTTTATTATGCGCAGTTCTATAAGCGAGGTCCATTAAAGGGCTCCACCCCCGCTGTGCTGCTGTCAATCACGAAGCCACGCCCCTCCGCCCCCATTTTTGTGGCATCAAAACCTCCCAGCCTCTCACAGTCTGCAGTCTCAATAACGATCGTTAAAGCACAATTCCTAAAAAGAGGTCATCCCACGCCGAGCTGCCGTCGGTCGCGAGGCCACGCCCCCGTTTTTACCGCGCCAAACGAGTGATTAAACCCAAACTTGAGCAAACATCAGAGCAGTTAAAAGCTGCTAAAAAAACATGAACACCATCTTTGAGGAAGATATTACATGAGGGGAACGTCAATATTTATGCGAGGGCAAAGTCTTATTCACGAAGATAGAGGAGGCGGGGTTTATGACCGCTACCGTCAGCGAGCCAGCAGGGGGTGATAGAGCCCTTTTGGGTTCACTCTTGTGGGGCCGTTATAGTCCACGTGCTGCATATGTCTTTGCAGTAAAGCAAAACTATAAACACGAACTGAATGACCGACAACTACGACAAAATATTGCGGGGGGAAAAAAAGAAACGCCGAAATTCGATGCCGACATCCTGTATTTGCTCACACAGACAAAAGGAAAAGATTGGATTGAATTTTCTCTTCGGCTCTCTTCACCCAGCAAAAAAAAAAAAAAAAAAGCTAACCCCCACCCCTCCACCGCCGCCACCCCGCCCCCCCCAACCGCCACCCCGCCTCCCCCGACACCCTTAATAGAGTATTCATTACCGTCGACAGCCAAGTAAATGTCATCTCGCCCGGCCACGCTGCGCACGTCCATGTGTAACGGAATATCACTTATTTATTTTCATAAGTCGTCGCCGCTTAATTATAAATGACGCCGGCTGCTCCCGAGAGGGTCCCGCTGCATGCTGGGATATGTCCTCCTCGCCACAGCTGGGCTGCTGCTTACTGAAGGAAGGTGTGTGTGTGTGTGTGTGTATGCAACCTAACATATATATAGAAGTGTCATTTAAATGGTCTAATGGGAACCCTGAAGGAAATATGCCCGGTGTGTGTGTGTTGTGTCTTCCCCTAATTCTTCCTCACCACTGGAGTGGGGGTGGGGGGTTCTGCACCCCCGCCAATCCCGCTCGCCCTCGTAATCACGGACCTGGCAACCGCCTCGAGCGAATGATGGATTATTCCGGGTTAACCCTTTCACCCGTCTGTCTCCTCATTACCGCCGAGTTAGACAGGTGGACGGGCCGCGTTTGCGCTTGACATTTCACGGGTGTCAGCGGGGATAAGAATCGGTTTCTCTGTGCAAGTTTGCGGGGACCCTCAGCCGCCCGGGTCTGAGAGTTTTAGCCGGAAGGCAGCTGGACCTCCTTCGGTTGTGGAAGACGTTCCGCCTCTCGACCAAAAGGCTGCTTCAGTCCTCAAGGGTTGATGGGACCTCGGGTGCGGAGACTCTTGAGGGGGTCGTTGGTAACTAGAGAGAAAGCGTTTTTAAGGTCACCTGAGAGTCATTTAGGTCATTTCAGAGTCGTTAAGGTTACCTGAAAGTCAATTAGGTACCTGGAGAATCATCAAGGTCACCTGAGAGTCGTTATAGTCACATGAGAGTCATTAAGGTCACCTGAGAATTGTTAATGTCCCTTGAGAGATGTTAAGGTCCCCTGGGAATTGTTAAGGTCACCTGAGAGTCACGAAGGTCATTTGAGAGTTGTTAAGGTCCCTCTAGAGTCGTTTAGGGGACATGAGAGCCATTAAGGTCGCCTGAGAGCCGACAGGGTCACTTCATTAAGGTCATCTGAAAGTCATTTAGATCATTTCAGACTTGTTAAGGTTACCTCAAAGTCATTTAGGTGCCTGGTGAATCGTCAAGGTCACCTGCGAGTCGTTATGGTCACTTAAGATTCATTAAGGTTACCTGAGAATCGCTAAGGTCACCTGAGAGTCGTTATGGTCACCTGAGAATCATTAAGATCACCTGAGAATTGGTGAGGTGCCTGAAAATGGTGAAGGTCCCTTCAGAGATGCTTAGGTCCCCTGGGAATTGTCAAGGTTGCCTGAGATTTGTTACGATCAACTGACATTTGTTAAGGTCACCTGAGAGCCACTAAGGTCATTTGAGAGTCGTTAAGGTCCCTTGAGAGTCGTTTAGCGTACATTAGAGTCGTTAAGATCACCTGAGAGTCGTTAAGGTCACCTGAGGGTCACTGAGCCACCCATTATGTGAGTCATCGGCGCACTGATCCTGAACGGCGCCGACTGAGATTCCAGGCGCTTCGCGGACCTTAAAGGAAGCCGCATCGCCATGCGGTCACACGGTCCCGAAAGCGGCTGCCTCATGACATGAACTTGCCCCGCCAGAATCCCAGATTAACAGAGTGTGTGGTTGTTTTGCACGGCGCGACAGCTGAGCGCCTCTCGGGTGTGTAAAAGTATGAATATGAAGCAGGTCAAGTGCTGAGTCATCCCTCCCCGGATAAACGAGGATTAAGAGCTGCATCCTGTGCTCTGCTGGACTGGAGTGTTTTCTCCCCGAGCGTGACGTGTCATTAGCTCAGTGCTGCCTCGGTGTGCTTCGCGATTCTGAGCCGTGCAAGTAAAACTGGCCTGGACTCCATCCCCATGTCCTTCCTCTTCAGGAGGCTTTTCATGCCTCCTGTGAAATGAAGGTTTTTGTTTTGTTTGTTTGTTTTTTTCCAGTTGTAAAGAAATTGCCAAGCCCCATCAACATCATCATCATCATCATCATCATCATCATCGTTATCAGCGGCCACTCGGGGTCGAGTATGACCGTTCTCCTTCTTGGTCCTTGTGGGTCTTCGAGTGGCTGACTAAGCCGATCCTGGAGCCACGTATTTTGGTGCAGTATGGACAGGGGTACCTGTCGGTGATGGCTCTGGGTTGGGTCCGCGTTTGCCCTCGGCAGCACAGCGGAGGTCCTCATTGCGTGGTGGGGCATCCTCCTGGGCAAGGGTTCTCCAGGTCTCCCTGTACGTTGCAGCACCTCCCCCCTGGTCTTGAGGTCTATGCGGCACTTTTTGATGTTTGTTCTGATGTTGTCTCGTCTCATCTGGCCTCGTCTTCTTCTGCTTGTTCGCGGGGGGCAGCAGCGGCCTGCCGTCCGATCCGCATTGCACCAGACCCACATGGTTCCTCCTGCAGGTGGTGGGCCTGCTGGAGGACCCCATGTGCGAAAGCCTGGGCCATCAAGCGCTCGTCGACGGGCCCCAGGCCCAACACCAGGGTGGGGCCCCTGGGCACACTGGTCCTTTGGCGTTTTTCGTTTTGATGTTGTCCTCACACCTTTGCTTTTGCTCGATCTGAGCTGGTGTTGACCGTGGGGATGCCAGCCTCCTTTGGGACGCTGCCGTTAGTGCGCCTCTCCTTCCAGCTCTTCCCGAGGATCTTCAGGAGACATCTCTGATGATGTGCCTCGAGTGCTGCATGTGGTCCAGGTTGTCTCATCCATACAGAAGCGTAGGCAGCACTACAGCTTTTTAGACCAGACTTTTTTTGTCCTGGCCTGGAGGTTGTGGTGCTCAAAGACCCTTTTCTTGAACCTTGAGAAGGTCCCACCAGCACAGCTGAGATGGTGGTGTATTTCATCGTCTATGTTAGTGTGAGATGACACTCGGCTGCCAAGGTAGCTAAATATGTGACCAAGACCAGAAGGGAGACGTCCAGACACAGATTTTTAAGTCTGGGTAATGTTAATATTTGAATTCATACCATAGTGGTATGAGACCCGATGCCCCCCCGCCCCTAAAAAACAATCTTTCATGATCCTGAAATGGCTCGGACGTAACGAGACACCTATTTTCCTCATTTGGGGTCCCGCCCCCTTTTCTCCCAGCACCCCCCAGGGCGACACACTTCTCGTCCTTCCTCCTGGCTGGCGCGTTAGCGCGCTCGCAAGCTTAGCATCTCCGTCTTTTTCCTCATTTCCTCCACCTGCTGCAAATGATTCAGGAAGCTCCGCCCCCCCACGTAAGCAGTCAGATTTGGCTCATTAGGTTTTGACGCAGAAGTAGAAAGTTGGTTTGATAAAAGTAACTAAATACCAGGGAACGTTAACGGTTTCGTTTCATTATTAAATGTTCAAATATGTCAAAGAATTTGAACCCCTTCTCTTCCTCTCTGTACTGGAACTTTATGTTCAACTGTATGTTCAATTATTTATGATAAACACTTAATTGGACAAATTATTAATGCTAATCTAGACTATTCAAACGTTGCTGCGGGACAATGTGGAGAAACACTTTTGTTCCCGTCATCATCATATTTCACCTTTACATTCTTGCTTTTTATGTCTGAACTTCCTGTTTGAAAAACGTCACCTCTGAATCATCTGCTGCGCTTGTGTGTGTCTGGATTTGTGTGTGTGTGTGTGTGTGTGTGTGCGCGTGTGTGTGTGTGTGGTTTACCACGAACTTTTAGTCTACCTTAGCCAACCATCATCACTTATGCGGTTGCCCCGCCCCCTTTCATCTCCCTCCCCTGTGGCTGAGAGAGCCTGGTCGGATCACACAGGTATAAACAGCTTTAATGAGTTAAGCTACAGCAACGCGCCGCTTTTTCATTGTCAGTAATGGTCGCGGCGTTGCAACCATGGAAACGGTAGCGATTCCGATTTCTCGTTAACGGAAAAAGTGAAGCCATCAGCAACGCCGCTCATTTGTAACGCCGTTACTCCCATCGCTGCCTGTGACACAAAGCAAAACCTCGTATGAATGTTAACAAGCGCAGAAAACCTTTAAGACTTTAAGAAATCGATTAAAAGCCCATCGGGCCTCATTTGGCCGTCTCCGTGAGAGCCGGCGCCGGATCCAAAATGCTGCGCCGCGTTTATTTATGCAGCCAAACGACCACGTCGCCCACCCCAAAAAAAAAAAAAAAAAAAACGCCCTCAAGCGCCGCTCGGCCTCTCCAAAACAGAAGTGGCTCGGAAGACGGCGAGCGCGGAGGGTTCAAGGGCGGATGGAGCGCCGCCGCCTGCGCGAGCGGTGGGCTCCTCCGAGCGGCTAATCAAAGCAGGGATTAAGCGGCCCGCCGGCCTCGTCTCGCCGCGCGTTGATTGAGGTCATCGGCGGCGCCTCGACGGCCGCACGCGCGCGCGCGCGCATACGAGTGGGCTGGGGTGATATTTTCATTCGCTCTGGCCGGCATCGGGCCACCAAATACGCACGTGTATGACCCGCACACACATGTGCACCCATCAGCCATAACATTACGACCACCGCATGTTCACCATAGAATACAATGCAGCAGCCCTGCAATAAACTCTCCCTCCTGGAGGAGCTTTATGTTGAATTTTCATTGAATCCGTTTGAGAGAGGCGCTAACGTGTGTGTATGATCGTCATCGGGACTGTAATTTGTGACGCTCTTGAACTGCGCTGGGTTACACTGAGAGGCGTCCCTAATATTTTGGTCACCCCGCGACAAAACAGAAAAAAATAGCAAACACGCAGCGGCTTTAATGTTACAACTGGTCAGTGCATAAACTAGCCGGCATGACAGCTATTCAAAAGTGAGGCCAAAAGCCCCCTGGTGGCTGATTGCAGTATAGCTGATAAGCCCCGCCTCCTCCATATGAGCGGATGCAACTAAAAAAACCTGAACACCAGTGTCAGTTAAAGCAAGCGTAAGTAATCATCATGTACATTTTTAAAAATTTTTTCCCCCTCCAAAGATGGTTTCTGTCATTTTAAGTAATTTTCCCAACACACTGACGCTTGCTCGAGTGTTCAGGCTTGTGTAAGTCACTTGTATGTGTGTGTGTATGCGTGTGTGTGTGTGTGTGTATGGTGGTGTGCATACATTGAGGGTGGGACGTCGGGGCTCTATCTGTTGATACTTTTCTTTTGCATCGCTTTAACCTGTTGCAAAGCACTTTGTGTTGCATTTCCGGCGTATGAAAAGTGCTGTATAAATAAAGATTGATTTGATTTGGCTTGTTTGACGCCACACACACATCAGGGTGCGGCCTCATGATGGACATGATTTATATTTTGATGACTGTTATCGGGACTGTAATTTCATAGCTGCTGAACTGCCCTGGCTTATAATATTGCGCCGCCACATGAGTTCGATGGCCAAAATATTAGGGACACCTCCATCAACCCCATCACGAATTCCTTACGTATCTTGAGGCCTTTAAATGCCTTTTCAGCCCCGGCGTTGACTTTTATTTACGCCCCTGCCAACTTGCGGCGAAAGTTTTGCAATTTCAGAGTTTATGTAGCGAGCGCTCATCGTCGTCACGGCGATGAATAATTCCAGTGCCCTTCACTTCTCCGAGCCGGGAAGTCACGGCACATTGTAAATCCCGGCCCGGGGAGGGACACGATGTTCCCCCGTTCTGCACTTCCATATATTTAATGTCACCTTTTTTTGTGTGTGTGTGTGCGCAAATTAGCATTATTAAAAGGCACAGGGGGACATTTATTAGGAGTGCCGTTGTTCTTTTCTGTCCTCTTACTTTTATTCCGAGGATTTAGAGGCCGAGGATTCATATTTCTGCCCCGTGTGCCGTTTAGACTCTTTGCACTGTATTTATTCATTCATTCATTCACTGTCTTCCGCTTATTCCGGCTAGTCCGGGTCGCGGTCGTGCTGGAGCCGATCCCAGCTGTCGAATGGGCGAGCGGCGGGGTACACCCTGGACGAGACGCCAGCTCATCGCAGGGCCACATGAAAGACATACAACCACTCACACTCTCACGCACACCTACGGGCAATTTAGAGTAGCCAGTTAACCTCAGCATGCTTTTGGAGGTGGGAGGAAGCCGGAGTACCCGGAGAGAACCCACGCAGACACGGGGAGAGCATGCAAACTCCACATAGAAAGACCCCAGGCCGGGAGTCGAACCTGCGACCTTCTTGCTATGAGGCAACGGTGCTAACCACCACACCACCGTGTCGCCCGCACTGTATTTAATGAATGATAATACGTTCAGATACGTCCACACGGGTGACGTATCGCCCCCGAAATTCTGCCTAAAATATACGACCTCGAAGGAACGACCTCTCACAAACCCACAGGACCTCGGAGGTTGACATGATGGTCAGTCTAAACCCAAATATTCCTCTTTTTATTCCCCCCCCCCCCCCCCCC
>CAAKHG010021945.1:0-17767 GCA_901007715.1 Dactylopterus volitans
GGGAAGCAGCGGACTGGTGGCGGACAGCTTTACTCTTTTAATCAGAAGGAACTCCCACAGCTCTGTGCCACCTTCAATACTTCAGACATGTTTAAGCATTAAAATGAAACCAAACAGCACAATAATCACATGAAAACCAGCATTACTCTCCGAGCACCGATGTGCTGGACCGTCGCCAGACACCCGCTGACAGGTGTCCTATCTCTCGTATCGTTTTCATCGCGTTGGTTCATGACATTGTGGACTTTTGATGTGATATCTGCAGCGGCTGACTCGCGGCTACAGTCCGCGGCGCTCCGCCTGGCCCACTTGGACAGCTCAGGCCTCCCGTAGGGTGTCAATCAGTAGACAGCCCGCAGTGCGTTGCGCTGTCATTTCTTTGTGTCTCTAGGTGAGCTCAAGCGGGCGAAACAATTTACAAATGTAGCAACACGTAAGTAGAATTACCACAATAGAGAATTGGCCATGCAATCATGGGGCTGATGTCAAGAGTTTTGCAAGTTAAATGGAAGCGTATCATGTGAAACTGCCCCCCCCACCCAGCTGCTGAGCAATTCGCCAGCGCGCCTGCCAGAATGACAGCTGCTTGAGTGTGTTCGTCACGGTGAGTGTGTGTTCGGTTATATCGTGGAGGGACATCTCATGTTCCAGTTCAGTCATCCGGTGACCTGTTCGTCATGGCCACGCGCTTCTGTTTCTGTATTTGCAGTCAACCGGATGCTGACCTCTGATCTCCGCAGAATGAAGACACAGTGTTGCCACTGCTTAATTTTTACCCTACAAACCAGGAAATCAACCCCGCGGTTAAATGCCTTCATCACACAAAACAAAACGATGCGCATGAGGGCAAAACAGAAAATAGATACATTGACAGATAATTGTGATGCTCATTTACATTTACGTGGACGAGTGACACACTGTGTTTGCGTTACCTATCCGAAAGTATCCCAAAAAGGAGAACGCAAGTATGTGTTTCACATTGTAACCCAGTATAAGTACAGCTCATATTCGGACATGTACAATTATGCTCGTGTTGACACAGTAAGACAGACACACAGTAGCCTAATGAGCACTTGTGTGTATGGAGATGTGTGTTCGTAGTCCCTGCCGTGCAGCGTTAAAGTCAGCTCAGGTTTATTTGTAGAGCCCCGGATCACAAATCATGTTGCCTCAGTCTAATTTACAGTCCGTCTGTCCTCAGAGCCTCGACTCCACTGAGGAAAAGCTACACCAAACAAACAAAAACCTTTTAACAGGGGAACAAAGAAAAAGAAGAAACACCCGAAAGAGCCACAGACGTGCATTAGATGCCGTATGTGCAGGAATCAATGAGGTTACCGACATCAGTGACAAAATTCCTGATAAATATGGACTATGCTTAATGGGATGGTCCAAAGATGTCAGTTGAGCAGCTTGAGGCGTCACCACGCGGCGCCGACACCACTTCCTCTGACCCGCGGTGACATGAACGGCGACAGGACAAAGAGGAAATTAGCAACATGCGCATTTACTGACAATTGCATGTGTGCGCGCAATGGGAAACTCGGACGATTGATGATCTATGAGGAAGGTCCGAAGGGGAACCGGTCCAGCTCCAGCATCTGACTGATGCAGCGCCCGGAGGGAGGAGCTCCCCCCCTGCAGCTGATGGTCAGGTGTACACCGGCACATGCTCCTGCCAAATACTTGTGTAAAAAAAAAAACACACCGAACCACTTAGCATCATTGTCATTCGAGCCCCTTTCGGAGAAAAGGGTTCTGCGTTTGTTTCCATCTAGTTATGAGGTTGTTCTGCTGTAGAACAGCGCTCTCCGCCCTAACCCCTCGGTCCCAGGTCCCAGCAATTAAGAGCTGCAGGAAAGACCTGCCTTCTGCCACTGCGCCCCCACACTTAAATAGATACCATTTCACCTGCCGGAGCGTTTTAACCTTTTATTTATTTGTCTGTTCTCACAAAACGCTGTCCTTCGCCGATTATATTTTTGGCAGATTTTTGATATTCAGCGGGGTCAAACAGGGACATTTTTCTGCATTTAAAAAGCACAGTCTAACGCAAGACGCGGCTCGCCGCACGTCCCCAAATGGCACAGTCACGCTTTGACTTTTGACAAGCGGAGTCAGCCCAGGCATCCTCGCGACAGGGTTACGTCAGGGCGGAAGATTTCTGCCTGGAGACGTGATGACACGTTACACCTGCTATAATCAGACTGGTGTTTCAGTCACCTCTGTGTTTGATGTCCTCAGACCCGCGGGAACGCCGAGGGGAAACCCCACGTCCCGGCCTTTCCTTATTGAATTCATAAAGAAGCTTTTATATGAGCTCATCCGCTGCAGGTTACCAGAAGAGCACAATAACTTGCTTCTACCCCAGCCAACAATCCACGTGTTTTTCCTCGACCGCGTTTTTATCTGTTATGTCAACAAGCCAATCACTTTTTTTTTTCTTTTTTTTTTTCCCCCCAGTCTAGATGTGTCTTTGATTTGCCTCTCTCCTCTGGCTCACGCACAGCACCTACAGAGACACAGTCATGCTGTCTAAAGACATGCAGTAGGTCGCTTATTACCAGTGCGACTGTGCTTTATGTCATTATTTATTTATTTTAGCAAGGTCCAGCAAAACCAGAAGAGCCTGTTGAGACGCGACTGTCTGCCAACGGAGGCGCCAGCTTGTCAGCGTCGTGACAAATGTATCCCTTCGTGGTCAGTTTGAGCGTCGGCAATAAAAGTTTAAATTCTGCAGCCAGTTGAATTGTTGGATTGCTGTAAACGCAGTGAGCGGTTAGACCAAATGATTCCCAAAACTTCTCACTGAAATTCAACTTGTTTTTTTTAATCACTCATCATTTTTTCTCAGTTACTTTTGTTTACTTTTCATCCGCTTATATCTTCTCAGGCATCTGCGCCATTTGCGGTGGACGAGCTGAAAGCAGTCGAACCGCGTGGAGACGAGTATAAACACTGGACTAAAAATAACAAAAACACGAAGGTGCATTAAAGAGCTGTTTTTCCACTTCCAAATGTATTTCAAGTCAAATCAGGGGGAAAATGCGTGGCAATCGTAACCTGGGAGACAAGTTAAGACAACATATTAGGTGCCTTTGTTTTAGGATTGTTCGGAAAAAAATAAATCTTTTCATGAATATTTGCAGTCTGAAAATCACAGAGATATGACTATTTCCTGGTGCCCCGTCTGCGCTGCAGCTCTTTTTTTTTCCCACATCGCCGTGTTATCCTAAATGAAATTTAGTTTACCTGGAAACTACACAGCAGACAGGCTGAAAACTACTTCCTGCCGAGTACTTCCTGAAATGTGTAACTCTGCGCTGGAACTGAGGCGAGTGAGCAAGCACATTTACCAAACGCGTGTTGCAGGATCGCAGTGTCACTGTGAGCAGTGCGGCGATGTGTAATTATCAGTCCTCATGGTGAACTATGTCCTCCATGTGACTGATGATTCACAACGCACACATAAATACAGGTAAAGGTCAGTATTTCACGAAAACACACATGGACGTGTTCAGGACTCGCCAACAGCAGATTCCGTTCCTGCCCGCTATGAGGAAGCATCGTGTTTCTGGGAAGCCGCAAGATAAACCTGCATGTCTTTGTCATTAGATTTTTTTTTTTTTTTTTTTTAAGTCCTCACGTTTGTGTTGAGGATAAAAAAAAAAAAAAAAGCGGACACGCCTTTTCGCATGATTACATCTTGTGGGGTGATTACTTATGCAGTTCCCCAGGGTGCGGTCAGCAGATGTTTGACATGCTCGCCTACTGGGGATTCCGAAGCAATCGCACAATGAAATGTGCTCCATTACAACGGCAGCCAGAGGTTAACAACTAGTTTTTAAAGCGACAAGTTCCTCATGGGTGAAGCCCTGGTCGCAGCCTGGATTGTGTGTTCGTGCATGCCCACAGGCCTTCTGCATATTTGCACAGAGAGGCCGCTGCTCCCAAGTATTGTATCATTCTCTGCTTTTGCAAACAGAGTGGAAAGCATTTCCCTGCTGAGAAATGTGCAGTGAAGCACTGGAGGAAGAAAGATATGAGCGCGATAATACCAAGCCGAGTTCCTCCATTCCGGGGTTTCCTGGCGTTTGGCCTCTTTTCAAGTGTCATACGACCAACGAGGATCAGCACCAGAGCATAAGGAGAATAACCTTTGAGAAAGCTGATGTTCGACTCAGTGCCCGTGATATGAAGTGCTACGGGAACCCTGAAGGACAAAACATTCGGACAAATATTCGTGGTGTAATGCGAACCAAGACAAAATAAATGTATCTGATAAGCATTTAGTGAGCTGAGCTGAGAGGAGCACTGCAAACTTCCTGGGCTCGACTCCAACTCCAGGATCACCTTCCCACCTACCTCAGATTATCTAATAATCTCTATAAATAAACATCCGCATACGATCGCACGGAATTTGTAGGCCAGGAATAATTTTGCTCCGGGTTGTCCAATCACAGCATCGGTTGCACGCAGGCGAAACGGTCTGTGTCAAAACGCCTGTTGGCATCCGCCTAGCTAAAATCGGATATGAAACAATCCAGTCACTGACATGTCTCAACTCAACTCCGCTCTCCGGTCTCAAGTTGCTAATCAGGCGGTGAACTAAGAGTGCGAAACGGAAGAGCGAGACATGGCTCCGATAGAAGATCGTGCGTTTCAGGCCACCACCTCCGAGGTAACTTCCGAACTGACAGTCTCCAAGATCTAATTACGGTGAGACTGGAAAAAAGAAAGAAAAAAAAAAGAAAGAAAAAAAGCATGGCAAACTCTGCTGTTGTCAGTAAGACACAATGTTCTTTAGTGGCTTTACCAGCATTTAAAAAAAAATCATATAGATGCTAATTTTGATGTAATAAAATATCCCTCCCTTAATCCACCTTGCTGGTTGAGACAGAAATTTCTAAGCAGACAATGGAAGTCGTTGCCTGATGACTTTTGTGGTTCCACATACCTTCCACCTGTGGACTGTGTGATCTTTTGCTTTACACGGAACCGAAGAGCAGAACTGAGTTCAGGCCTGGTTAGCAAATCATTAACTTGATCATCGCAAACTACCTGCAAAACACTGGCACATGTCCTAATGGTCATTTCAGTATTGAGCAGAAAATTATTGCAAGGTCTTTAACATGACCGTTTACGGTTCTCATGTGTTCCATTACATCCTCTATGAGCTCCACTGTTCCCAGTAGGCTCACCGACATAAAACCGAAACAGTAAGCTGTATTAACCGGAAACGCTTTGCAGGACTGAGAAGGCTTCATCATTGTTGACAACTTACCAGTCATTTGTAGCTTTCACAATGAGCTGCTACTACGCTTCAACTCACCGGCTGATAAAAATGTCCGTATCATCGCTTCCGGTGCGCATAGCTTGTGTGTGACAGCGCACCCGTTTTCCGTCACTTCTGAGAACACGTACCAGTAACAGCAGAAGTATGCAAAATTAAGGAATGATGCAGTAAATTCTGAAAAGTATGATGCTATGACGTGTCTCTGCCGGCTTGTCTGAGCAGGTGTACAAACATGGTGGAAACTCGTGTTCAGGGGAAGTGATTTGTTTGACAAACAGCCGTTTTAGCATATGAGGGTTGGCAGGGAGCCTTCTCCTTTGGGTGGACCCAAAAATAATAAATACATTTTTTTTTAAAAAAAGACACCGTACAACACCATGATTACAAGTTCGGTGAAGCTCTTGGCAGTCAGAGGTTTCGATTCAGCTCCCCGCGTCTGCGTTTAAGCCTCCAACTTAAAGGTAATACAAGCTTCACCAGCTCAAGCCAAATTTACGTGACAGCACTTTTGTTAAAAACGTTTTTCCTTTGCGTGTTTTTTTTCTTTTTCTTTTCTTTTCCACACAGCAACAAATCCCAACATGCACAGATCCGCATAAGCCTATAAAGCTAAGCAGCACATGGCGGTGCAAACTTGCAATGAGACACCACGGAACAGCAACAATAACAACAAGCGACAACAAGCACAAACGCTTGGATCCAGTTTGACAAATGATTCTACATGACTCTCCGTGTAACGCATTTATCCTCCTGAGAGCCGAGGGAGGGGCAGGAGTATCTTTCAACTTAACTTTTTTTGTTGTGATTTCCTGCCTCTTTGGAGCTGAAACAACAACTAAAATTTTGAGTTTTATAGGAATCTTTTTATATTTTTTTTAATTTTAGATTTTACACCCCAAAATAACAACAACAACCCAGCAACAGTTCAAAATTAAAGTAGGATGACAAGAAAACAAGAATGTCGATCCGTTTACTAACAGAACTTTCTAAATCAGACTAATCATTTGGTCTGTATCTTTTGATGAACTGCTTAACAGAATCCTGTACGCAAGGCCGCCTTTTGTGCACATCAGGACTTCGTAGGGTAGCTCAAATGAGTCAAAGCGGGACAGACCGGAAACGAATGTCAACTATAGAGGACATAAATGAATATACCGGGTCTCAGGAGGATAAAAAAAAAAAACAGAAAACAGACCAATCAGCTATGAAAATATGACCTCCTGCCTTATATTGCGTGGGTCCCCCTTTGGCCGTCAAAACAGTCCCGACACCTGGAAGCACTGGCCACACAAGACCTCTGACGGTGGGCTGTGGTATCTGGCAGAAAGACATCGGCAGCAGATGCTTCAAGTCATGTAAGTTGTGAGGTGGAACCTTCTTTGTTCAGACTTGTTGACCCAGCACATCCCACACAGATGCTGGATTGGATTGGGATCTGGGGGACTTTCAGGCCACGTCGACCCCTCGAACTGGTTGTTGTGTTCCTCAAACATTCCTGAACCATTTTTGGTTTGTGGCGATGAGCATTATCCTGCTTGGGGCTCATGCAAGAAGCAATATGTAAACAAATGTTCTCCTATTCTTGATCGTATCCCAGATATTGTCTTATTTTATTAGTATACTTTTTTTTTTTGTGGGATTCGCCGATGTTTTCTCATTTTTGCTCTTCTCTTTGGCAAGAAAATAAATTCACCGGTGGTCGTGAGCACTCTTACCAACATGCTGCTTGCACGGCCCACAATTTTCTTGTCCAGTGCACGGAAACATATGTTTTGAATTTTAGGAACACTAAAAAAGAAACACATAATATAATCTAACTTAGATTGTTATATGTTTAAGAAGAATTTTAATGACTGATTATTCAGTTTTTAAAGAGAGCCAGCCTATTGGTCAATTCAATGCGGTTCAGACTGTAAAAACCTGGGATTTTTCGGGGGTTCAGTCCCTGCATGATGGCTTACGTGATGCTGCTCTATGCTTTGGCATCCAGGCTTTACGCAGACAGCACGCAGACCTGTCTTGCAGAGACAGATGAATAACTGCTGGGCCGGCTCATTTCCCGGGCCGAGGACATTTCCTCCGCTCGTGGCGAGCCCGTACGGTCCATTTCATCTGGAAATCGCAATACATAGATCATTGTTCAGCTCATGGCGACAACACCAACACATCCAGTTCTCTCTCCATGATTCAGCTTTAGCATCAGCCGGTTGACTGGTTAGCATGAGCATTAGGTCAACCCAGCTTTCTGCCTTCTGCATATCTTGGCTCACGGCTGCAAGCAAAGCGGTTGGTGAGTCCCTTGTTATCCAGCACACAGCCCCGCCCCTCAAGAGGTCCAGGGAATCTGTAAAGTCCTACTCACTTGCTATTTACTTTTTTCTTGGAATGTATGGGTTTGAAGGAATGTTTTTTTCCCGGGGTAATGTGGGTGGAAACGCTCCGGGGATTTTCCAAATCCCAGGTAAATGAAAAAAGTCCCTGTGTCGGAAAAGGAGCTAATGCTTAAGTAGCTGCTACGTGTCAAAGTAACAATGCGTGGCAGGACCCAAGGTCCCCCAGCAGAACAATGCCCAAAGCATCACACTGCCTCCTCCGGCAGGACTTCCTCCCGTAGTGCATCCTGCTGCCACGTGTTCCCTATGTAAGTGATGCGCACACACTGGGCCACCCACGAGATGAAAGAAACCATGAGTTCCGATGCCCATGTGCCCATTGTTGGCGGTTCTGGCAGTAGACAGAGGTCAGCATGGTCTGCGGCTACACAGCCCCAAACGCACCAAACTGTGCTGCTCTGTGTATCCTCAAATCTTTCTGTCAGAACCACCCTCAACTTTTTTCAGCAGTTTGAGCTACAGTAGCTCGTCTGTTGGACCGGACCACGCCGGCCACCTTTCGCTTTTGATAGTTCCTGACCGCTGCAGGCCAGCAACACCCCCACAAGAGCTGCAGTTCTGGAGATGCTCTGATCCAGTCTTCCAGCACAGCACAACTTGATCCTCGTCAAGGTCGCTTAAATCCTTGCGCCCGCCCATTTTCCCTCCTTCTGACGTGGCAGTTTTGCAGGCAGCTGTGCTGCTTAACAAATCCCGCCCACTGACAGGTAGCATCATAGCCAGATAATCAGTGTTATCCCCCTGACCTGTGAGTGGTAATGATGATATAGCCGATTGGTGTATACATGTATACATACAGTATATGCGTACGCCATCACGGTTTTCACAGGAATTTCATATTGCCAGTTTACACAGCGAGGGAAAGGGTGGCGTATTTGAACGATTGACACGTTTTCAGACCCCAAAATGCTGTTGACATGTGAACAACCAGCCAAAACATGGCAAAGGTTGATTGACTGTTCTGATTTTTTGGAAAAATTTCACCTAAACCTCTGACCGACTAAGAAATGAATTATACCCGTTTAGTTCAAAATGGCTCAGCATTATCACATTACTATTGTTTGAGCATACATGAGGACACGATCTCCTAAAAACGAGCAGCACAACAATGAAATTGAACTATCTTGTTGTATATTTTGTCATTTTTATTGAAAAATAGACATTTAAATAAGGACATGAACTGTTCAAGCTGAATGTACATTTGAACCAAAACACGACATACAAGTGAACTTTCACATTACAAACAGCACCACACACACACACACGCGCACACACAGCCAATAGCATCATACTGATCCATGCTGACCAGCACACACACTGTAACATCCAAACAATTTCACATGTCTGCGTCATACAGCACGCTGTACTTCTCTGTGTAACATCTCAACAGTTTTGGTGGCGCGACGACGCTGCAGCATAGTGTTTTTTCACTTCAGTCAGAGGAGGTTGGCTTTCTCGGTGTTTCAGCGCACCGCGATGAATCGGGTGCGCCGGATCATCCGCAGAGAGCAGGCTGACTTTGTAACGCCACCACAGATCGAAGGGTGGAAACTGCCAAAAACACATGACCAAGTCAAAGTATAAGTGCGATGTTGTTTTTAAATGCATATCCGTCATCACGAGCCACAGAAAAAAGTCCCTTACGTGTCTCTTTTTCAGAGGGGCAGTATTCTGGGTTTCTTTTCTGCTTTCTTCTCTGATATACTAAAATAGAAAATACACAAGAAGAGAAGTTCAACACACTATTCATTCTAATTCGTAGTTCTTTATGCAAAACACTTGGTGGCTATTTCAGAGGAGTTTTGCATTTGATTCTAACCAGTACAGAGTTGCCATAAACCTCCATTTATGAGAGAAAGTCCATTCAGTGCTCCATATTTGTATAATCAAACACCAAATGTTGCACATCTTGCAAACACAAATAAGCATCGAGTTCAGAGGTCACAAATGAGTTGCGCAAGTGCAGCCCAGTAAGCTCTGGAATGAGTCCAAACAGAAGCCTGGTGTTTGCTCATAAATACAACCCTATGAATTATTATTCAGCGGAGTGCAATCAGACGCCGAGATGGAAGAACAAACAAAAGTTATAAATATCTTGTTTAGTAAATCATTACGCATTTCAATGAAGCTCTCAAGCAAGGCTCGCGGAGTTCCATCCCTGCTCGAGGCCGCGTGGACTTCCGCGCGGCGCTTGGAGGAGATTTTTAGGGATGGAACTAAATTGAAATTATGCTTCAAGTTCGTACAGTTTGCACTGATTTTGCACCTACCTGATAGCAATGCATGCAGCACCAGAGTGACAATAATGATGGCAGTAAGGCACAAACAAGCTGGCACAATGAACACAGTCAAGTCCCATGACGATTGAGCTGTGAATAGAAACCACAGTATGTAGCATCTGAGGGCTGGTTCAATTATTTAAATACTTTTTAAAGGCTTCTAAATACAGATTTCACACGCAGTTGAACACAAGAACTGTGACGTGGCATCAAATATCTGACATTTAAACCTGGAATGTTGGTCATCATTTCAATAGTTCTGATCCAACTTCAGGTATTATCGATTTACTCATGCAGGAACTCTTAGGAATAATGTCACGACACCGCGAGCAGAGGAGGAGAGGGATAAATGGAGAGACTTACTGCATCGCTCAAAGCAGCGAACGACTGTGGCAGCATATGTCACATTCAGCCTCTTTATCTGTCCAAGGATGAAATGTGTATTTAAAAGCCGTCGTCTTTCCAAACGTGCAAAAACATGCCGGCTAAATTTAGCTAGTGTGTGTTTACGAGACAAACTTACATGGAGACAAGCACTCACTGTGCAGGATTCCCCCAGCAAGTTTAGGCCAAAGGATTTATGTTCCCACTGAGAAAGAGACGAGAGAGGTTGTCATGGTGACTGTTGTGTTTGCTTTGAAATTGTTTATTGACAATATAGAGGAGTGATGTTGAATTGTATGACCTCACTTCAGATTGGGAAAGCATCAGATAACGTGCTTTTACGTACCTAATGCGGAAAATGTCATGCCCCGCGGTTACAACATCATTTAAAGGGGAAGCTATCCATATTTGCTTTTGAGAGAGCACTTTGTTCCTTAGCAACAAAACGCAGTCGAGTTTAATGTCTTAATATGTCTTATCTTTGCATTAAATATGTCTTTTTTCACAGGCAACCGCAGGCAGATTTCCTTGCATGCAAAACCGAACTTCACACCTAAACACAAACGCTGCCACTGATTAATCAGCAACGCAAGCGAATTGTGCGGGTCCAAATCATTAAATCTCAACCTTTCTGGACACCAATAACAGATTACGGAGCTGTGGGCAAGATCTCCACCACCATCTTTAAAACACCAATTGGGATAAACGCACTTCGCGGGAGGTGCCGTTTCCCTGGCAACGGGAGTGCTGCCTACCACGTGCACGGTGCGCGTCTCGGCGGTGTGGCACACGGGCGACCCGGCGGACTTCACACACAGGCCCACCAAGAACGTCGCCGTGATCTGCGACAGCATCATCACCTCCACGTGACCCTGCCGTTTTGTCAAGGCCAGCTGCCACGCTGCAAATGGTTGCAAGAGCTGATCACAATGCGAAGTCCTACAGCACCATAACGCCTCATTATTCCACTTAGTTATGTTATTATGGGATTCTGGTGAGAGTTAAAAGTCTTACCTTGAAATCTGCCACCTACAAAGGGACACCTGATCCAGGACTGATGGCCTGCAGTAAACTAAGGACGATATTACAATTAGATTTCATACAGCTTAGCATGTTTGGATGGATCAGATTAGCTTTTTGTGCTTTATAGGTTCATGTTTAGCATGGATAAGTCGTAACAACGAGTTTAACGACAACCGCACGATGGCCACGGCTTTAACTTAAGAGTGAGAATCCTACTTTGCGGTATAAGAAAGGTTCAGGCTCACAAATACTAATGAAAATTAGCAGTGATAATTAGAGCAAATGCCATCTCTGCTGCTTCTCTGCCCCGGCCATGCTCCTATGGTCAAATCAATTTAGAATGAACTTTTGAAATGTCGGAAAACGGAAAACGTGAACCAGACGTGGTTCTCTAACAGGCGAGTAATGCGTCAGCGGTGTAGGCTACGTTGCGCACGGCTGTAATAAACAACAGAGGAAGAAGTTGCGAACGAGAAGAAAAACAATTGTTTCCTTTTGCCCTTTGTCTGTCTATAACGGGCGAGACTGAGGAAGGCGTTGGTCTGCCCGCCGGCCCACGCGCGCCCGCTGCTGCCATCAGCCACATTTCAGCCGTTTATGGGAAGATCTTTGCGACGGAAACTTTTTTCTTTTTTTTTTTCTCCCTCAGAATGAAAACAGCTGAATTTTGGCTACTTCACAACCTAAGCATAAAAGGTATTTTCATCTCCGGCACGGCTCCGTGGGCAGAGTGGCTGCCTAGAAATCGTAAGGTTGCTGGTTTCAATCCCCGCCTCCGCCAACACTGTAAGAATGCGTGGGTGAATGAGGCCATCAAAGTGTAAAGGCGGCACACAAATGCGAGCCCATTTACCATTAATTACTGTTTCACAAAAACACTACCTACCGCGCGAAAACATTGTGAGATCTTTCATTAACATTATTATTATTATCGTTTCTGATGTCTTTCTAAGGCACATCAGCTACACTTGTGAAAACCTGAAAGCCAAAAGGAATAGAGGGGACTTTTACCTTCATGCACAGCTGAGGGTGCGGATCCACTTTATTAAATGTTATCTGCAGAGCAAAATTTGATAGATTAGTAATCAAGGATAGAAAAGACTCCTGATATGCAGAAACGTGGCTCAGCATGACGGCCGTAAAACGCTGCATTAGTCACGTTTTGTTTGGTTTCAGGCTACCATGTTTGTTTGTCAAATGCAGTCTGGGTTTCAGATAGGAGAGTCTCTGCCTCACCAGCGTTAAGCAACAGATTTCCCCTCTCAAGTGCCGGGGTCATTTCGGTGCACTTAAATCCCTTCGAGCTGCGTGCCGTAACAGCAGATGTTTGCTTCACGCAGTCTCAGCTGACGTATCGTTCCCACCATATCTCTGTATTTATATGAGCTGAGTCATGTTTTTTTTGTTTGTTTTTTATAAACTGCTCGACTAACTGCAGTGACACACTAACAAGCTGCAAAAAAAAAAAGAAAAAAAAAAAGACTGGTGGCATCTTAACTTAAAAATGGAGTCATTTGTAGAATTCTACCTGTGACTGCGGAACAGGGTGAGTCACGAGATATTTCCCTTCAATCGAACTTTGTTTTTAATACTAATAGTGAGAAAGCATGATAAAGGCGGGCAATGTGACAGTGTCTAATCAGCGTCATAATCTCTCGCTACGACTTAATCCGCGCGACATGCGACCATAATCTCCTAGGCGGAGGCGGCGTTTTATCGGCGGCCGCTACCTTTTCTCGGCTGACATTCTTGGCGGGATGGGGCAGGTCCACGCAGACGTCGCCCTCTCCTCTCTGACACAGCGCCACAACGGCGCTGACCGGGCAAGCTGGCTCCCATGATAACGCCTCCTCTAGCGGGTCAAAAGTAATTCCATGCCACAGCTCCTCCAGATCTGCAGGGGCGCAAGTGTCACAATTTCATTATTAGGAAACCGCAGCACACCCTCTGGAATTTCAGGTGACTAAATGAAACTGAGTGACTCACTGTCTTTGAACGGGCAGACCTGTATTCTTGGGGCATCGGTCACGGAGGACCAACCCTGTGGGGTTAATGAGGTTGCTATGTGTGAATTTCAAGAATAATAGACCGTGAAATATTTTGAGAGAACAGAACAAAAACAAAAAAAGGACATCAACCTCAATGCAGAGACAGGGCAAAGGCCTGGAGTATGGGAGGATGGCGCTCTTTATGGGTTCCTCTTTCTTCAACTGGAAGGTAAACACAACCGTATCACGTTTTCGGTCTCTGACATGCATGCGTATCACTGTCTGGGGTTTTCACTTTTCCTGGCGCAGCATCCCCACAGGCTTAAATCATCACATTATCAGGAAACGTTAAGATAAATCTACATTACTTCTGGAGGTGTAATCACCATCCATTGGAAAATACTGAATAGAGTATTTCAAACAATGGTTATAAAACCCAGTCGGGGGGCAAATATTAGGCATCATTTCCAGAGGTCTTCATAGTGGTGTGCACTCAAGCTGTAAATGTTGCATACGCTGTGCATTTCTCAACTACAACATAACAAACTAAAAAAATTTCGACACTGCGTAGATCCAGCCGCGTTGTTATGGACGTGCTGCATGTCGCAAATTCGTGTTTATATCCAGAAAAACGGACACAGCCAACAGAGACCCCTACCAGAACAATGGCTTCCGTGGCAGAGCAGATGAAATCCTTATGGCAGAGACGCAGGTGGTAGTTGTGATCCTCCAGCATGTCTGCCACGCTGACACTCAGCTCCTTCTTCTCCGGGTTTACCGCATATGACAGCCTGCCAGCTGGAGGACACAGAGGTCTGTGTTAGTGGGAGATTTTCAGCTCTGTCACAGGTGCACAGGAGGGCCTAAATTACGAGAGCGCTGTCAGGAGAATAAAAGGCTTTCGAACCCTCAAGGGATCGCGAGATCAGTCTTGCGCGACGCAGCGATTTACAGGAAAGAAAAAGAAACGACCACATCAGTAATTCAGATGTGTTTTCTAAGATTTTCGTCCTGTAAAATAAATTCGAACTAAACAGCTCAAGACGAGAAAATAACTTCTCACATGTTCAGTTTAGGTCAGCGGTGGTAGTTTGCGGTAAACTTTAAAATGGTAAAACTATCCTTTAAAAAGACAAATAGGTCATGAATCTCTCCTTCATTCACTCGGTTAAATACATTTCTACTTACTGATGCATTCTGGGACATGTCTTCTTAAATCTTCCCTGTCGCAGTCTGCGGTGAGAAGTAACAACCTTGAAATTATGAGTAACAGTAAGCAAGCTGAAGGCACAACGTTAACGTAATAAACACCAACTACCCTTTTTCTTCTCGTGAATCATTTAACCTCCACTCAACCATCGATCACAAGGAAGTTTTATGTGAATTAAACATTGACTTTGACAGTTTTCCATCCGAAGAAGTCCTTTGTCAGCAAGCCAATTTCCTGTTTGTGTTGTGTCCGTGAGTGTGTGTTGGCATACAACTAATGAGCGCATGCACGTTACCTGGAGTATTGTAGGTGCCGGTCCACGTTATGCCGCAATAACTCGGCAATGTTTTCACCATTACTTGTACGTGCTGTTTTGAAGACACATCGGTGCAATCATTCTCAACCTCCACCTGAAAGGAATACGAGAGCACACAAGCTCACACGACTGCCAAAGTTCAGCGACGCCATCGTGAAAAGAAAAAAAAAAAACCTTTGCATGTTCTTTTCCTTTACTTGATATGAAATAATCGTCCTTCATGCGTCCTTCATAGAAGTGTCGCACAAGCATACCGGGGCAAACCCCGGCATCATCCCTGGATTTCGATTAAAAACAAAGTGCAAATGTGCAGCGCTGCGAGTGGCGCTGTCGGCGGTACCTGCAGTCCAGACATCTTCTGTCTGGAGGCCTTTGAGAAGGTGAAGATGCGGCAGT
The DNA here is from genome assembly GCA_901007715.1 of Dactylopterus volitans. NCBI lineage: Eukaryota > Metazoa > Chordata > Actinopteri > Syngnathiformes > Dactylopteridae > Dactylopterus > Dactylopterus volitans. The sequence goes on from CAAKHG010021945.1 coordinate 15,286, forward strand.
TCGCCAGCATCCCCGGTGTCACGGTGCAGATGGACAAGCCGTGGATGGAGTCTGGATAAACACACATCAAGGTGAGGAGCCTGAATGGAGGACATCTGGAAGCACAGCTGTCAAACAGTCACAGCAACCAGCAAGAGAACCGCAAAATCACAACTGAAACTATAAATGCACATCAGTGTAACTGAGTTGGTTTTCGAGTTGTGAAGAAGAATTATTTTGGACTCAAACAGGATTAAGAGGGATTTCCACAATCCAGCCTACAGACTTAAGAAATCCATAGAGGCTGTTGCACCCCCACGCGCACTATGTAGTGCGTCGGCGTGCACATATGATCATGTCATGTCGTGTGCCGAATCAGGAACTAAAAAGGTCGATTGATTAATCAATAATGCCGGAGCAGAAGTTTGACCGTGGGAAGTTGTTAAACTGTACAGATGCGACTTTTGCTGCTGTTTATCTTTCCACATGGTTCGGCACGGTCATTCGCGATTACTTCATTTACTCCTGCATCAACGCTCAAAGAGATGCAACACAACTTCCTCATTTAACCTTCGGTTAAGAGGCAGTGGGCGTGAAGGCCAATTCTGACGAACACCTACGGATTCAGTAAAATGAGGATGTTTGGGCTATATTGGGACTGTTATTATCGTTGTCTGGAAATAGCACCATATCCAGCCAGTCATTAATGGATGGCAGCCAGATTGTCGACAATGCTTGCTTTACACAAGAATAATCCAAACGCCTCAGCTCAACTCTTACCGCGCTGAAAAGTTTTTCTTTTAAACAAAGTTAAGATGTTTTTATATATGCTGAATGTATTTAATACCTTAGGAAATACCCGTGTTACTCACATCCATGTTTACATACAATCTTATCCGCGTTACTGCTGCCAAAATCCCGATCAGAATAACATGAAGGCGATGATGGGAATTTTTTGTATTATGCGGTCATGCAGTTAGTTGCGCTGGAGGTCAACCACCTACCCGCCAGAGAATTCAGGAAGTGTCTATTTACATACCAGAAAGCTGCAGAACAGTTTTGATTCGGAGGTGAAGTGAGCATCTCTGCTTCCCAGCACAACTCATGACTGTGGAGAGGCTGATGTTGTGGAACACCGAAGATTTGGTGAGACCTTCAGCTGGCTGTTGACACGGAGGAGGAAACAAATCTGCACAGGACAGGGCCAGAAAAAAATAAAATAAAATAAAACAACAACAACAACAAAAAAAAGCACATTAGCACATTATTCTTGCGCGGTTGTGTTTTGAGCAAACCTGCACCTCATCACAATAAAATGCACTGTGGTGCATTACTTTGTTTGCAATATGCACTTTGATGCAGTACTTTGTGGGGGTTTTTTTTGCAGTAAAGGGTCGACACTGCTTAATTTAAGCTCAGCGCCGGCCCTGTTTGGGCTGGACCTGCTTGCGTACGTCGGCGGCACCAACACTCGGGAACATAGAGCCACATTTTTTACAAGAAATTCCAGCACCTAGTAAAGTGATGTGTGCCAGCAATGCAAGTGAATGTAGGGGGTGGGGGGGGGGGCGGTTTGTGGAAAGCTGTTGCCATGACAAAAGCCATATAGGGAGTTATTCTACTGTATGGGACATGGCAACTTCTTCCTTTATGTTTCATTGAGAGGAAGCAGTACTTGTCTGTGCCATGTAGTCTAATTCCTCTTGAGTACTTTATGTCCTCCCAGTATACAGTACCATATACTGTATATTCTTCATGTATGCACAATTCAATTTGTACCTTTTTTTCACAGATTTTTTTTTTTTGAAAAAAGGATTTTGAGGATTATGGCTGCAGCGATTGATTATTTCAGTAATCGAGTACTCTAGTAGTTGTTCCATCGGTTAGTCGAGTAATCGGATGAGAAATAGCTTTGCTTTGTTGAAGAGCAGCAGTAGACATAAAATAGAAAAGGCTCTCTGAAAATGAGCAGCTACCTGGTTTCCTTTTTAAAAATCGCATTTTTATTGCAAATTTAGTGCTTGAAGTTAATGGAAATGCACCTGCAAACAAAAATTCCAATAAACAAATATCATATCTAGATATAACTAGAACCAACAGAGAGGCAGTTTTTGCACCTTTTGATCAATTTTGCTGCTGATTTTTGGCTGCTACTGATACAAAAAGTAAATAAAAACAATCCATGTGTTTTTTTTGGTCTATGAAATGGAGAAAAACGTTGATCACTGTTCCCGAAGCCCAAGAAGACGTCCTCGCACCAGCAGTCCACAACCCAAACATCTTCACCTTACTCTCAGAGACTCGAGAAACCAGAAAATATTCATATGTGAGAAGCGGGAATCGGAGAATTTGGCCCTTTTCCGTCTTAAAAAATAGACTCAAAACGATTCGTCGATTATCTAAATAATTGGCGATTAATTCAGTATATTAGTCATCGATGAATCGTTGCAGCCCCATTGATGATTTTACCTTAGTTTTATCGATGTTCTGTGTTCACCCTGCC
>CAAKHG010021948.1:0-34536 GCA_901007715.1 Dactylopterus volitans
GGAGTGGAGTTTGCATGCTCTCCCCGTGTCTGCGTGGGTTCTCTCCGGGTACTCCGGCTTCCTCCCACCTCCAAAAGCATGCTGAGGTTAATTGGCTCCTCTAAATTGCCCGTGTGAGTGGTTGTCTGTTCTCCATGTGGTCCTGCGATGAGCTGGCGTCTCGTCCAGGGTGTTTGTGCGCCACCGTTCGCCCATTGGACAGCTGGGATCGGCTCCTCACCATCATCACCATCATCATCACCATCATCATCACCATCATCATTATCATCATCATCATCACCATCATCATCATCACAATCATCATCATCACCACCATCACCATCATCATCACCATCATCATCACCATCATCATCGTCGGTCACCAGATGGCGCTGTTGCTCCGTGGACTCGTTTCCAGACTGCACCTGAGGTGACTCCAATCAGCTGCAGGTGTTTGGTTTGACAGCAGGTCACGTGATGATGCGTTCACTGCTGCTGCTGAGGATGATGATGATGATGACGATGATGATGAAGACGCGTCATCCTAATGTCAGTCAGCCGTCACATCCAGAGTCACGTGAATGAAAGCAAATATAAACAGCAGGATCCCGGAAGTCACCTTGTGAGATCCTGTTTGGGGTTTTGATGCCTTCAGGGTCGTCAGGACAAATTAGACTCTTCCTATTTTTCCTCTATTTGCATTTTTCTAATTTGGCCCTCGTGATCCCATCTCAGTCAGGCTCGAGCTCCCAACCGGGTGGATGCGAATGCAACACAAACGTCAAAGGTGAACACAATTAGAGGCCGATGTTTTTTGGTTTTTATTTTTGACGAGTGCAGTTTCCGAGCGTGCGTGAACGCGGCAGGCGGCGCGTCCGCGGCGGCGATGCCAGCGGACGCGCGAGTCTGCGGAGGAGCAGCAGCAGGATGGGAGGCGGCGGCAGCAGGGCCGCGTTCAGGAGGGCGGTGATCCAGCTGACCACGTCCACGCAGGTACGGGACACCTGAGCACGCACACACACACACACACACTCACTCACCCACCCCGACACACACGCACGGACACACACCAGCATGGGAGGCAGCGCCAGTAGAGACGAGTTCAGGAGGGCGGTGATCCAGCTGACCACGTCCACGCAGGTACGGGACACCCCAACACACACACACACACGCACCTCAACAAACACACACACACACCTCAAAAAACACCCGGACACACACCTCAGCACACGCGCGACCGTCTGCGGCGGAACCCGCAGGTGAAGTTGAGGTTCCAGATGGCGGTTTACGTTTCCGTTAGAACACGTCATCACGCTGACGCGCTGTCAGACACGCAGCCGCCTGCTGACGTGACACGTTCATGTCTTCATGTCTTCATGCGTTCATGTCTCCTCGTGTTCATGTGTTCATATCTCTTTGTGTTCATGTGTTTATGTCTCCTTGTGTTCATGTGTTCATGCGTTCACGTGTTCATGCGTTCATGTTTTCATATCTCCTTGTGTTCATGTGTTCATGTGTTTATGTCTCCTTGTATTCATGTGTTCATGTCTCCTCGTGTTCATGTCTCCTTGTGTTCATGTCTCCTTGTGTTCATGCGTTCATGCGCTCATGTGTTCATGTGTTCATATCTCCATGTGTTCATGTCTCCTTGTGTTCATGTCTCCTTGTGTTCATGTCTCCTTGTGTTCATGCGTTCATGCGCTCATGTGTTCATGTGTTCATATCTCCATGTGTTCATGTCTCCTTGTGTTCATGTCTCCTTGTGTTCATGCGTTCATGCGTTCATGTGTTCATGTGTTTATGTGTTCATGCGTTCATGTGTTCATGTCTCCTCGTGTTCATGTGTTCATGTCTCCTTGTATTCATGTGTTCATGCATTCATATCTCCTTGTGTTCATGTCACCTCGTGTTCATGTGTTCATATCTCTTTGTGTTCATGTGTTTATGTCTCCTTGTGTTCATGCGTTGTGTTCATGTGTTCATGCGTTCATGTGTTTATGCATTCATGCGTTCATGCATTCATGCATTCATGCGTTCATGTGTTTATGCATTCATGCGTTCATGCATTCATGCGTTCATGCATTCATGCGTTCATGTGTTTATGCATTCATGCGTTCATGCATTCATGCGTTCATGCATTCATGCGTTCATGCATTCATGCCTTAATGTGTTCATGTGTTCATGTGTTCATGTGTTCATATCTCCTTGTGTTCATGTCTCCTTGTGTTCATGTCTCCTCGTGTTCATGCGTTCATGTGTTTGAGTTCAGTGGATTAGCAGTGGAGGGTTGAACCAGGAGAAACACTAACAGGAGGCTGCCTATGAGTTGTCATGGCGATTGCCACTGTTTGGCAGAGGTTGCCATGGCTACCGCTGCCATGTGACAGGTCCAGGTCCCGTCTGTCGTGGTTCCCTTTGACCTGTCTCGACTGCTGCTGCTGCAGAGCTGCACTCTTGCTGTCTAATTACAGGAAAGAATTGACGAAGGTCCCAGAGACTGATCGATCGATCGGTCGATCGGTTGGTCAATCGATCGGTCGATTGATCAGTTAACAGAGACCTTGGACTCGCGATTCAGTGTGAAGATTCAAATCGTTATCGCCAACAATTCAGGAGCTAAGCAGCTCTGGTGAGGAGCAGAAGCCACCCAACCTGCTTCAGGTGCCCAGCATCAAACCCGGCGCCCCCGGCGTCTGAGCCCGGCGTGTCCCTCAAACCAGAACCTCAGACTCAGGAGGACCACCGGAGCCACCAGGGCGTGTCAAAGCAGGAGAAACAAAACACGATGCTGATTCCTTATTTGACCGAACTTGGTCGGCTGTGTGATGAACAACATTCCCATTAACGTTCGTCGTGGTGGTTTGAGGAACAGCAGCTACCAGCAAAGACCTGCGCCGTCAAGACTTTGAGGCAGAGGTTCAACATGTTCTAGTTCCGTTCCTGGTTAATAAGACAGCATTTCTACATCCAAACAGGACGCGGCGGTCGTCAGTCCATTAGTCAGTCGCCCGGTTTAAGGTTACGCAACAGTCACACACATGCGTGCTCCGATCCTGTTCCGATCATGTTCTGATCATGTTCCGGTCTTGCTGCCTGGCCTGGTGCTTGGGCCTGTCGTCCTTTGCAGCCTGTGGAAGCCACCGATGACGTGTTCTGGGACCAGTTCTGGACCGACACCTCTGCGAGCATCCAGGACGTTTTCGCCCTGGTGCCGGCGGCCGAGATCCGGGCGGTGAGGGAGGAGTCCCCGTCCAACCTGGCGACCCTCTGCTACAAGGTACTCTTGAAAAAGGGGGCGGTTCTTGCGCTTGTGTGGCTGGTGAATCGTGCCGAAGCGCGTTCTGTGAGGAGAAACGTCCAGACTAGGAAATGGAATATTATTTGTAAAACCATATGAGCTCCCTCGCTCTCTCTTTAGCGCCACCGTCAGTCCAGATGGGGACACATGTGGACGACCGTGCTCGTAAAGGTCAAATGTCAAAAAACAGATGGGTTTTACTGGCTGAAAACAGAAATGTTGAAATGAGCTCCGACAGGAAGATATTAAACATGTAAACATTAATATCTGAAACGAAAGGTGAGTTTTTGGTGGAGAACTTAAGGTGGAATTTGTTTTAGTTATGAAAACTAAACATCAGAGAGCCAAACAGGTCAAACGTGCATATTTCAGAATCGCACAACTTTTTTGATCCCCAGGGGGACATGACTTTGGATGAGGATGTTTGAGGTGGTGGTTGTATGTTTGAAGCTGGTGTGGAGGTGTTCACCCACTTCCGTGGTCCTGCAGGCGGTGGAGAGGCTGGTTCAGGCCTCCTGCTCCGGTTGCCCGTCGCTGAGGGAGCGCCACGTGGTCCTGAACTGCAGCCGGCTGCTCACCCGCGTCCTGCCCTACATCTTCGAGGATGCCGACTGGCGAGGCTTCTTCTGGTCCACCGTTCCCAGAGCCGGCAGAACCCAGGTACCACACAGAGTCCTCTGCCTGAGGGAGTGGAGAGACGGCAGGTCGTCCTCCACCAAGGAAGGTTTTCAAGGGGTGGACTTTGGTGTTTTTAAATGTGACGTTTCTCCTTTTTGACCATCGGTGGCACTGTGGAGGAACATGTGCTCAGATGGTTGTGTCTTACAGTATGTTTGGGTGCTAGGGTTAGAAGGGTCAGGTCAGGGTCTGGCAGGCTGTGGCCTCGTAAGGAAGAGAACACTCATAATGTCTGGGGTCATTTAAGCTCCATAAAATAGAAACTTTCACAATCCAGAGTGATTTCAGAGGCAGCTTCAATGAAAACCTCATAGATGTTCACCAAATTTCGTCGTCCTTTTTATCTGTCTGAGACCTTTAAGATCCCCAGATCCAATAATCTTCACCGGTTAGGACCAATAGAGTGTAAGATGAGAGCCTCCTCCTCCCACCTCCCTCCTGAGACAACATTGCCCAAACACTGCCTATATTGTACCCCACCCCACCCCCACACCCCCACACCCCCCGCCGCGGTCAGTTGGGATAAAGCGGGATTGAATGACTTTTCATCCGTGTGAGACTGAAAGCTGAAGAGGTGAATTCTTCTTCTGGTTCTGTGGGCAAACGCTTCTTCTCACCGATTTCCACCTCGTAAATATGAAGCTGTGTCTTTTGTGCACTTTTACGTGAAGTCGTACGCTAGGAGGACTTTTTGTCGTTCTCAAAGACTCGTAACAGTTTAAATCTGTACAAGCGTCGCTCATCCTGAGTCCGTTTAAAGGGGAGCTCTCATCAGGGAGCGTGAAATCCGATTGGTCGTTGCAGGCTGATGTTTGTCAAGCAAGAAATCAGATGAGCAGCAGAGTTCCGGACTTGGTTTGGGTGGTTCTTGCTGCAGAGGTGGTCTAGTCCGGATGTGGTGAACACATGGACGAGCGGGTGAGTGATGGTGGAGATGGTTTTGAGGATTATGGTCAGAGGTTGCAGACATGTTACCAGTGGACAGACTGAAGCTTTGACTGGCTTGGTGGGGGATTCTGGATGGGTTAGGGTCGTCTCTACGGTGCTCAAAGCACTTTACACCACTCTGGCCTGAAGATGTCTTGAGTAGGACATCTTCGAATCGAACCGGCGACCTGATGGGTTTGGTGGAGATGTAAAGCTAGAAGTCATCAGCCTAGCACAGACCATGACAACAGTTCCAAGGGGAAGAATGTCGAGGGTGAAGATGAGAGGTCCAAGCACCAAGCCCTGAGGAACGCCTTGGGACAGAGCAGCAGTGGCGGAGATGCATCATCAGGTTAGACTTTAACCAAGAGAGGGGGGTGAAGTTGAGGGAGGAGAAGGATGGTGTGGCTGACTTTGTCCAAGGTCATAGGTGCCTTGGAGGAGGATGAGGACGGGGAGGTGGCAGGAGTCTGAGGAGAGGAGGAGGCCATTAGTGACTCTCAGGAGGGCTGTTTCTATGCGTGATGTAGACCTGGTTCAGATTTGGGGGGGGGGTGTTGATGTAACCATAAAGGTGGTGCAGCTGAATCCTGGTTTGTGTCTCCCGACCCGGAAGCATTAATGTGATTCTCTGACCTTCCTGCAGCACCTAGACGATGATGATGATGCTGAAGCTCGGCCCCTGGCCGAGTCGCTGCTGCTGGCCATCTCCGACCTGCTCTTCTGTCCCGACTTCACCGTCCAGAGCCACCTGAAGGGCGGTGCGGTGAGTCCGCCCCCTTCGTTCCCACCGCCAGTCGTCTTTGACGCCATGTTTAGTATCTGCAACACGTGAGTGAGCTTCACACAGTCTGGGAACCTGGAAACCAAACTCAAGGGAAGCTGCCTCCTTCAGCTCAGAGCTGCTTGACGCCAGCTGCTGTTTAGCGCCCTGCTACTTCCTGTTAGCATGACTGTCCCCTCGGGCTGGAGTTAATGAGTGACTCTCTGTTTGTTAACTGGGCTGAGATCAGAATCGGGGTGGAAACTTCTCAAGTGAGCAAACACACCCGAGGAGCTGCAGAGGGGGAGGGGCCACCAACGCCTCTGGGAGACATGATACGTTCAAGGAAATCAGTCAGATGAGCGACAGCTGCAGCCAGTTTCAAATATGTTGTTATCATTGATTTTGATTAAAGAACAATTTAAGTTGTTCTTTGATCAATATTCTGACTTAAGTTTTCAAATGTGTTAAATGCTTCTTTTGGTGCACGAGTAACTGAAATAATCCAGTATTGTGTTCTGTATATCATGTATCATGTATTATCGTGCATCATATCTCTATCTAGCTATCTCGAGAGATATCGAGATATAAAATTGTTTCCATATCATGCAGCACTTGTGATAAAGGCGGGTAAAAGTCAATAAGGGGCACCAGTAACCAGAAGGTTACTGGTGTTTGGAGCTTGCGGGGTCTCTTCGTGGTTTGGAGCTTGCGGGGTCTCTTCGAGGTTTTGAGATCGCAGGGTCTTGTTGTGATTTCGAGCTTGCAGGAACTCTTCGTGGTTTCGAGCTTGCAGGGTCTTGTGATTTCGGGGCGTCTCATTAAGTCTCTTCGTAAAGCTGCAGCTTATCTGGGGCATCAAGAACAGATCTATCAGCCTGGTCCTCCTCAGGACTCGTGCTTTGCTTGAGACCTGAAGGTGTGGATGGACAATGATGGTGGAGCACCAGGCACCAATGAACCACAATCTGCGACCGTGAGGGAGGTCCCCTGTGGAACGGTTAATGACTGTGATGATCTGGCATCTCCTGCAGGACAAAGCGGAGGACTTGGGCATGATAGACAGCTGCGAGTACATCTGGGAGGCCGGCGTCGGCTTCGCTCAGTCGCCCTCCCTCAACTACACCCACGACCTGAACAGGTGAGTCACCGTGGCGACATCATGGCGTCGCATGTGCGCAGGCGTCCCGCCGCTTGATATGTGTTGGTGACATGACGTCCTCTGGCTGCCTGTGCAGGACGGAGCTGCTGAAGTTGCTCCTCACCTGCTTCTCCGAAGCCATGTACCTTCCTCCATCCTGTGGCGGTGAAGAGCCGAACCCCTGGGTGACCTTCTTCTGCTCCGCCCACAACAGGCAATGCAAACACACCACTGAACCTGTCAGCTGTCCCTTCTTAAATGTCCTTGAGGAGCGAGACGTAAACCTGGAGAAGGTTTTGCATCTGCGGCTCGTGAACCCGAGGAGACCCTGCATGGCCGCCCGGACACGTGGACGCCGTGATGTCATCATGCAGCGGACTGACCTGTCTTCTCTCTCCCCCTCAGACATACGCTGCCCCTCTTCACCTCACTGCTGAACGTGGTCTGCTCCTACGACCCGGTCGGGTTTGGAATCCCCTACAACCACCTGCTGTTCTCCGACTCGCGCGAGCGGCTGGTGGAGCAGGCGCTCCAGGTCCTGGTTATCACGCTGGAGCACGAGGCCAGGTGTGCCGCCAGCGCCGCCCTGCAGACCCCGGACGCCACCGCAACCCCCTCGGCTTTGGAGGAGCCCGACGTAAGACGGAGACATTCATGCAGACGTTTCCCTTCAAAATAAAAGCACCGATTCCAAGTTTAACCTCCCGGTTTCTTCTGCAGCCAGTCGGACCCGAAAACCTGTTTGTGAACTATCTGTCGAGGATTCACAGAGAAGAGGTGCCCGGAGACGCCGCACGTTTGTTGCTGGGGAAACTAAGGCTGGGGCGTGCTCAAGTCAGTGCTTGTGTTTTTCAGGACTTGAGCTTCATCCTGAAGGGCCTGACCCGGCTGCTCAACAACCCGCTGGTCCAGACGTACCTGCCCCACTCCGCCAAGAAGATCCGCTTCCACCAGGAGCTGCTCATCTTCTTCTGGAAGTTCTGTGACTTCAACAAGGTGGGAGATTGGACTTTGGGTTGAGGCCTAGAACAAGAACTTTTCTCTTCATGAGAAAAGATGAGAGACGGCAAATCTGAGAACATTTATGAACGATGAGGATTGAGATGTTGCTGTTTATCGGCCTGTGGCGGCTTCACTCAGCCGTAAACTCATGCTTGAGTGTGTGTGTGCAGAAGTTCCTTTTCTTCGTGCTGAAGAGCAGCGACGTGTTGGACGTTCTGGTTCCCATCCTCTTCTACCTGAACGAAGCCAGAGCTGATCAGTGTGAGTCCCAGTGTCCGCATGCTGTTTGTGCGCGCTTACGCCTGTAAATACGTGCGTCTATAAATGTGTGCGCACAAAAGTACGTGACATGTGATGCATGCGTGGTGTGAACCTTGAGGGGCGCGTCCCCGCCTGTGGACGTCCGCAGCTCACGTGGGCCTCGTGCACATCGGCGTCTTCATCCTGCTGCTCCTGAGCGGCGAGAGGAACTTTGGCGTCCGGCTCAACAAGCCGTACACGCTGCGCGTCGCCATGGAGATACCAGTGTTCAGCGGGACGCACGCCGACCTGCTGGTGGTCGTAAGAATCCAGCGTTGTTACACACACACACTTAGCATGTTACAGCGTCATGCTAAACGTTAGCGTGCTACCAGGCGCATCCACGAGCAGGTGACATGTAGCTTCGTGAGTTTATGGTAAAATAATCCGAACTTTATTTACACTTTAAATAACAGTAAAACGGGCAGCTAAGTTAGCTCGCATATTACATGTTGAACATGCTAACATGCTAACGTCATATTCAGTGTATGAAAAGCTCGAATGAGAAACAAAAATTTATTTTTCACATGAAAAGAAGCAGAGATGATAAACGTTGTCGTGGCAACCAGATGCCTGCTTTTGTCGGTAAATGTTTGCTAAATAAAAATAAATCCATAAAAATCAGGATTTATAAGATTTTTCTCTTGTTTTCGTGTGAGAATAATTGTTCGCTACGACTTTCAACATTTAAAGATCTTCCACAAAATCATCACCAGCGGACACCAGCGCCTGCAGCCTCTGTTTGACTGTCTGCTCACCGTCATCGTCAACGGTTAGTCGCCCTGCTGGAGCGTGGCACCCTCTGCTGGCCAAGAGGGGGAACTTCTAAACACCCGTTGTCCTCCACAGTTTCCCCTTACCTGAAGAGTCTGTCCATCGTGGCGGCCAACAAGCTTCTGCACCTGCTGGAGTCCTTCTCCAGCCCGCGGTTCCTCTTCTCCTCGCCCCAGAACCACCACCTGGTCTTCTTCCTGCTGGAGGTCTTCAACAACATCATCCAGTATCAGTTTGACGGTGAGGACCAAGACGTCAGCAGCTGCAGATCCGCCATCGTCGGCCTCCTCCCAACCGCAAACTCTCTTTGCAGGTAACTTCAACCTGGTCTACACCGTCATCCGTAAGCGCGCCGTCTTCCACCAGCTGGCCAACCTGCCGGCAGACTCGGCCTCGATTCTGAAGGCCCTGCAGAAGAAGACAAGGTCCAGGATGTCCAGGAGCGGCTCCGTGGAGGCCGAGTCAATGGAGGGTTCCAGACCCGCGGCACCGGCCGAACCGGGCACGCTCAAAGCCAGTCTGGAGGCGACGCCGGGTACTGCGACGCAATACAGTGATACCACAACGATGTCACCATGATACCTCACAATACGACAATATGATACAATAATGCACCATTGTAATATGACACAATATAATAATACAATAATTCTAATATGACACAATAATACAATGATACTAAAGCAATAACTTTCATAGATATCACAATGCAATACAAAAAAAATACTACAATACCATACAATACTCCTGACTGTTAGCTTCACTGATGCTAGCCCCAATGCTGTTAGCCCCATCAAATGAGCCCCTACGCTGTTAGCTGCCACAGCTGTTAGCTTCCACTCCGCTAGCCACCACGCTGTTAGCCTCCATGCTGTTTTTAGCCTCCACACTGTTAGCTGTCATGCTGTTAGCTTCCACCTTCCTAGCCCCCACAGTTTTAGCCTGCATGCTGTTATCCTGTTGCGTGCTAGCCAGCGCTAGTCGAGCCGCTAACAGATGCTGACTGACGCGGTGAATGAATGTGGTCATGTGCTTTAGGCATTGATAAGATCACGGAGACGTCCCGGGTGAGCGAGGATGGAACCATGGTGGCGGTGCGGCACCCCCATGGTCCTCCCACCGATGCAGACAGCGGCGTTCCGGCGGGACACAGCGACACTGAGTCCAACTCGGAGAGAGACCAGGAGGTAGATCTCAGCTCGCGGCGTCTTTGCGGCCTGGTGGCGTGAGCGTGACTCCCGGGTTTTTATTGCATCCGCAGGTTCACCTCGCAGAAGGAAGAAGTCGGACCTCCAGCATCTCATCGGCGGCGGCGGCCTGGCAGGCGACTCCAGACTGGGTGAGGAGGTGTCTGCTCCACCCGCAGGTTCACGCGAGGAGACGTTAGCTGACCAGCGCCACTCCCTGTGTTTGCAGGTTCTGTCCTGGAGGGCGAAACTTCCTCTGCAGACCATCATGAGGCTGCTGCAGGTTCTGGTTCCTCAAGTAGAGAAAATCTGCATCGACAAGTAAGAGGCCGGGCGCCGAGAGGTCAGAGGTCGCGGCTGTCGCAATTTCCTTGTCCTCCGCTCTTCCCCTTGTGTTGCTATACATATACACACATATATTTATATAAGTGTGTGTGTGTGTGTATATTGCCTGTAGGCACCAACATCCTGTCAGACACTTGCAGAAGTAATAGAACTACATGTAATGTATAATACTACATATAGTAACATGAAGTTATGATTATTGTAGTAATACTTAGTAATTATATGTGTTATATGGGTGTAACAATACGTAGTAACAATATGTGTATGTATACATGGTAATAATACGTCATCCTACGGTCGTCATGGTGACCCGTCAGCAGTCGCCGCCCGTTTCCGGTTCTTCAGCTCATAAATAAGCAAATATGAAAACACCGATTGAAGTCGGTGTCTGTTCTGACCCGGATGTCTTCAGGGGTTTGACAGACGAGTCAGAAATCCTGAGGTTCCTCCAGCACGGGACTCTGGTGGGTCTGCTCCCCGTCCCGCATCCCATCCTCATCAGGAAGTACCAGGCCAACGCCGGCACGGCCGCCTGGTTCCGCACCTACATGTGGGGCGTTGTGTACCTACGGTGAGCGAACAGAACCCGAAAAACCTGCCGTGGCCCCCTTTCCTTTCCGTCTCACAGCTGATCGGTTCTCCTTTGTCCCGTTTCACCGCAGCAACATGGATCCTCCGATCTGGTACGACACGGACATCAGGCTCTTTGAGATCCAGAGGGTTTAATCTGTGGGAACACACACCTGAACGCACCTCACGGCCCCAGTAATCAGAACCGGGCCGGGTCAGTGACATCGTCAAAGGGAAACAACAGGATCCTTCCAAAGTCAACGACAGACGCTCGACTCGTCTGTGCTGCCGTCCGGAACCAACAGAGGGCGCTGTTTGCATTCTGATTGGACGAGGCCGGACCTGCTGAGGCCGGAAACCGGCTGGTTTGATGCCTTCAGGGAACATCAGCAGATTTATTCGGACCCAGCATGCAAAGAGAAGCCCAGAAGGTCAGAGGTCAGCTGATGAAGAGTCGGGGTCAGGGGTTACCCGGTAACAGCTGCATCTACACGTGTGCTGATTGGCTGACGTCAGAGCGACAAGGATGCAAATATCCTGTGATAAAGTCTGTTATTGGCAGTCGGCATGACTCCCCCCGGTTTATGAAAATATATGAATCAATCCCAACGTGTCAAAAAATGAGCTGAACGTTAATTATGAGTCAATAAATTTGAAGCAATCATGAAACGAAGCCTTGGAATTCATTTATTCATTTTTCATATGTTGAGTCATTTTAAGGACACACTGTCTAGTATGTATACATCTACATGTATGTACATCAGTATGTGTACATATACTGTTCATCTATATGTGTACATGTACTGTACATCTATATGTGTACATATACTCTTCATCTATGTGTGTACATATAAAGTTCATCTATGTGTGTACGTATACTGTACAGTACATTTATATGTGTACAAATACTGTTCATCTACATGTGTACATATACTGTACAGTACATCTATATGTGTACATATACTGTTCATCTATATGTGTACATATACTCTTCATCTATGTGTGTACATATACTGTACATCTATATGTGTAAATGTACTGTATATGAACTGACTCCTGTGAAGCTCTTCTCATCCTACAGGAGGTGATGTCATGAACCTCCAAACCAAAGCAGGCTGGTGAGCTCAGATCGACGATGATGAACTTGCAGTCTCCTGATGAACTTCTGCCACATTCCCAGATCCACATGAACATGGCCAGTTTCCCGTCTTCCCGTCTTCCCGCCGGACCGCCGTCATGCCGACACCAGGAGCTCCATCAGCGCTCCCACCGAATGCATCCGGTAGAAGACGCTGAGCGGCTGGCCGAGGTTCACCAGCACAAACCAGGCAGTGAAGCCGAAGAACTGCTTCCCGAGACCGTTCTCGAACTGCGGGTGGACGCCGAACGCCGGGATGACCCAAAGCTGTGGGCGGAGCTTGTGTCACTCACGGGGCCACCGCGTTCACGTTTGAGAGCAAAGCAATGGAGGCAGCAGGATACGGGACCATACCATGATGTTGGAGAGGATGAGGAACGCGCAGATCTCTTGGATGACTCGTTTAGCCCAGGGCCGCGGCTTCACTGCGTCATGCTCTCTGCCGGCAGCAGGGGGCGCCGCCGCGCTGCTGTCCAGCAGTGACACACCAGCCTTCCTCTCTCCCACAGCAGCTGCTCTCTTTGACTGCAGCACCCATTAACATTAGCATCGATTGCATTGTTAGCATTAATTAGCATTAGCATTGTTTGACATTCAATGCATTGACGTGATTAGCATTGTGTAGCATCGACTAACATTGAATAGCGTTACCATTGATAAGCATTAGCATGGATTAGTTTGATTAGTATTAATTAGTCTTGTTTAGCATTGCTAGCATCGCTTTGCAACGGTTAGCACTGATTAGCATTCACCCTGATCAGCTTGATTAGCATTAGCAGTGATTAGTATTGATTAACGTTGGTAAGTATAGATAGCACTGATTCATATTAGAATTGATTAAGATCGTTTAGCATGAGCATTCGTGTTGATTGCATTGATGAACATAACCATTGATTAGCTTGATTATCATTGGCATTCATTAGAATTGCTTAGCATTGACAGATATTAACATTAATAGCATTTATCAGCATAATCATTGGTTAGCATTGTTTTAGAGCGACATATAATTGATTTGTATCAGCACTGATCAGGATCATTTAGAATTGCTTGGCATTGGTGAGCATAAGCATTGATTAGCATCATTAGCATTGTTTAGCATCATTAGCATTGTTTAGCATCAGCATTGATTAGGACAATAATTGTTTGATGTGATTAGCATCAATGAGCATTGATAGTCATATTAGCCGTACAATTAACTAGATAGACAGATAGATAGCCCAACACTCACAGGACCAGGACCAGGTTTATCAGGACCATCTAAGAGTTCATACTGTCAGTCAGTGAGTGAGTTGTTGTAAAGTTTAGCTTGAAGGAGAGACTTCCTGAATCTGTAAGAGCCTATTGACGAAGGTGCTGCGCTGGCTGTCTTCTATGACGGCCTTCTTTGTCTTTATCAGTTCTAACATTTGCATTTAACATTGATTAGCACTGATTAGCACTGGCTCAGGTTAGTGTTGTTTAACACCTAGTAAAACCGTTTTGCATTGATTGCATTGATTAGCATTAGTCTTGATTTGATCAATTAGTATTTATTAGCATAGGTTAGCATTGTTTAACGCTGAATAAAATCATTCAGCATTGAGGGCATTAGCATTGATGAGGTCAAGCAGCGTTTCTTAGCATAGGCTAGTGGTGGCAATAAAATGATTTTGCATTGATTAGCGTTAGCATTAACTAGATTAATCAGTGTTTATTAGCCAAGGTTAGCATGTTTAACATTGATCAGCATCATTTAGCATTGATTACCTTGAACACACTGCGGTGCCGCGTCCCCGTTTCCGTCCCTGCAGCCAGCTGGTGAGGGTGTCTGTGCAGACCCTCGATGATGAACATGTTCTGCAGGAGGAGCTCCAGCAGGCTGAGCAGCGAGTAGCACAGATCCAGGCCTCCTATTGGCCCGTGGGTGCCCACGGCCAGAGCTGCCACCAGGGAGAAGTAGGAGAGCGCGAGCTGACCGAGAGCTGCCGCCAGCAACAGCGCCACATCCAGGCTGCGCGTGGGGTTGCGTCCGCCCTGCTGCGCCCGCCTCTCCAGCCGGTGGACCAGCAGACCGGCCAGGGAGCTCAGAGACATGACGGGCATCACGGCTAGATGGTAGCCGTAAAAAACGTGGAAGGCGGTGAGGCGGCGCTGCCGCTGGACCACCCAGACCTGGTAGAGAACGAAGACGGTCACGCCAGCGACGAGCACGGCGCCACCGAGCACCAGGCCGAACATGACCCCGCGGTGGTGAATGGCGCCAAAGGTCAGCTTCTGGGCGTCGTGGTGGTGAGCCGGGCTCATCCTGCGGCCCACGTTCTTCCACATCACGTAGACCATGCAGCCGGCCATCAGGTAGTACTCCATGCCGAAGGGATACAGGATCTCGAAGGCTTTCCTGAAGGTGAGGCAGGTGGCGCCGGCGTGGCACGAACACGAGCCGTCGGACCCTGGGAGAACGGAGACCTGCCAATCAAAAGTCCTCGGAGCGCTGCTGGTTAACGGAGTAGGTAAAAGGCGCCGCGCGGCGGTTTCACAGCGTCACATGACCGCGAGTCTGTTTGTACCTGCTGAATCGGAGTCGTTCGCCACAGACGCGTTGGAGCTGCCGATCTGGAGTCCATCCTCTCTCTCTGCGGCGATCTGTTGATGAACGGCGTCATGGGTGACGGCGTGGAACCACAGCAGCAGGTCGGCAGAGAGGATCACAATCAGACCCGACCTGGAACAAAGTCACATGATCAACATCCAGGAAGCTGCGACCGCGCCTGGTGCATGGAGCCGGGGGACGTGTGGAGCGTCACCTGGTGAGGATCTTCTGTCTGTGAATGCAGTCTTTGGAATGAGCCCACAGCAGGTACGTCTGCACCAATCAGAAAGGAGAAGCTTCACGATAAACCAGTGGAGACCACTGAGAAGCTTCAGCGATGCAGATCTCACAGTAAACGTCAGCAAACGGAGCAGAAATAATTAGTAATCGTCAATAATCCAGGTTTTCGGCGGCAGGAACAAGATGGAGTTTGAGGCCAATTCCCACACCAGGACAATAAGATGCTAACATTTGTTAGCTTAGCATCCCCACACCATTTAGAACATAAGAACCAGCTTGAGGTGGAAGTTGTCGAGTAGACAGTGAAAGTACCGGTACCAGAAGTGAGTATTTGCCCAGGGTCACCATGGTTACCTGCATGAACAGGAAGGGCATCTCGATGATGGAGGACGTCAGCGTGGCGGCGGGCTGACACCCGCTGGTGCTCAGCAGGTATCCGGTTCTGCACGCGAGCAGCAGGAGGCTGACGGCGGCGAAGATCAGGAGGACGACTGAGGACGAACCAGGAGACATGAGAGACCGTCTGACAGCAGGCGGAAGCATCCAGCCATCGTGAGAAGCTACAGGAGCTCACGTGTAACGGCGACGCCGCCGGCGTGGTGGTCTCTGTGTGGGCGGAGCTTCCTGGCCCACAGCAGGTACCACAGCATCCAGACCAGGCTGACCCCCATCAGAAGCAGCAGGTACACCTGCAGCACCTGGTGCTTGAGGCCCTCGCGGTTGGAGGCCTGACCAGCCACCAGGGCGGCGCCTAGCAGAACCAGGTTCAGCCCCAGCAGACCAGAGACCAGGCGCCTCCCGCTGGGGGCCCAAACCATAACTAGATCCACTTCTGGATCCTGAAGGTGTTGGTCTGGACTGTGAACCGGTTCATCGTTGGCGGGGTTCCCAGCTGAGGAGTCTGGTTTTCTGGAGCAGGGATCTGGATCAAGACCTGTGCCAGGGTGTGGGTGTGGATCTGGATCCAGCTCAGGATTCATCCTCTCCTCACACTCTGTCCTTGGCTATTCCTCTTCCTCTCTTCTACGTTGGGTTTTCTCCCACGAGCTCGCGCCGTCGCCGCAGGTCCGCATGAAGTCCTTGAGTAAAAGGCTGCGATCCTTTAGCTCCGCCTCCAAATTCCGGTGGCTCCCAGAGCACACCTGTGCAGGTGAACGCCTGTTTGCTTCCTGTGTCGAGCTTTTTTTGTTGAAGCACTCGATCAAAGTTCACGTCGTGAGCAGACTCGTCCCCTTCTTTGTTTTACTTTCTATGATACTGGATGTTTATTCAGTCTCCAGCGGAGCCGACCAATCAGCACCAGCCAGCGCTGGTCTCTGATTGCGTTCAGCTGATTACATTCGCTTCCACTCCGTCTCAGTCTGTCAAAGCTGAAGCGAAGCGTCACTGCGGGTTTCACCCGGAACGATGAAAACCAGCCAGATATCTTCATCGACGTTCGAATCACGAGGCTCAATAGCAATAATCATGAAGTCGCACGCTTTCAGGTCTCCGGGTTTCGGCGGGAGCCCTGGGTCCTGGTCTCAGGCAGCGCCGGGCGGTCGTGGGCAGGTACTTATCTTGAAGTGGTTTGAGTCATCATGGGAGGCGGCGCGACGTTTCCCAGGAAGAGGCTCACTCCCCGGAAACGTCTCAAAGATTATATTCATCCGCATAATGATCATAAACATCAACATAATGACCATAAACGTTGACATAATGATTATAGTCGTCGATATAATAATTATAAACATTGACATAAGGATCATAAACACTGACAAAATGATTATAATCATTGACATAATGATTATACAGGACTGATGCTGACCAGGTTATGCTGACCTCAGCACAAATGCTTCATTCAGCAGTATAATCGACTGTATGATTACTGTATTTACTGTAGTATATTAAATTCCATTCAGTTTAATAGGGCTTTATTGGCATGTCAGGAAACAGACATTTACATTGCCAAAGCAAGCGTGCAGCAGTACAGTAGCATGGTGACATGGTGACATATGGTGACATATGGTGACATGGTGACATATGGTGATTATGGTGACATGGTGATATGATGACATATGGTGACATGGTAATATGGTGACATGTTGATGTTGTGACATGGTGACATTGTAATATGGTGACATGGTGACATGGTGATGTGACATGGTGACTTTGTGACATGGTGACATATGACATGGTGAAATATGACATGGTGACGTGGTGACATTGTAATATGGTGACATGGTGATGTGACATGGTGACATGGTGACATGGTGACTTTGTGACATGGTGACATATGACATGGTGACATGGTGACTTTGTGACATGGTGACATATGACATGGTGACATGTTGACATGGTCACATGTTGACATGGTGACGTGGTGACATGGTGACATTGTAATATGGTGACATGGTGATGTTGTGACATGGTGATATGGTGACATAGTGACATGATGACATATGGTGACATGGTGATATAGTGAAATGGTGACATATGACATGTTGATATGCTGACATGGTGACATGGTGACATATGGTGACATGATGATATGGTGACATGGTGATATGGTGACATGATGACATATGGTGACATATGATATGGTGACATGATGACATATGGTGACATATGATATGGTGACATGATGACATATGGTGACATATGATATGGTGACATGGTGACACGGTGACACGGTGATACGAGTCTGAGCGAGCTGAAGAGGGTTTGTCACATGATCACCTGATGGCATCATGTTGGCTCACGGAACCTCTTACTGCTTTAGCTGAACCCAGAGCGACTGTAGAAGGTGTAGCTAGGTTCAGGCTCAGGTTTATGTTTAGCTGTGTTGAGGGTTAGGTTAGGCCAGAAGAGGATTACGGCCACTGACGAAAAAAATATATAATTCTAAGAAAAAAGTGAGAATTCTGTTTTTCTTCAGTGGCCCTAATCCTCTTCAGTAGGCTAGGCCGGGTTGGCCTAGCCAGGTTTAAGTTCAGGCTCAGGTTCAAGTTCAGGTTTAGATGTAGCTATAACCAGGTTTATGTTTTGATACAGGTCAAGGTTCAAGTTTTGGTTTAGCTAGGTTCAGGTTTAGCTCGCTATCTCCTCCAATCAGACGTCACTGTGTCATCTGCTGCTCTTGACCTCCGCTGAGGAGTCATGTGACTGGTTGCCGGGTGGCAGCTGAGACTGACGCCGGCCTGACGACCTCGGCATCGCCGCGCTTTAACCTCAGCAAACGCTTTGTCTGCTCGGACGCCCGGTTTCACTGGCTAAGGCGGCGCCATCTTGTGGGGGTGGATGAAATGACGCAGCCGCGATCTTTCCTCATCTTCCTGAATTATCAGTGGACTCCAGCTGGGCGCCTGTAATCATGTCATCACCGCCGATGTTTGTGTCTGAGCGCGTAAACGTGCATTAATGTCAAAGATGTTTGGGTTTTTTTTGCTTTTCCAAAAACATCCTTGAGTATTAAAAAAAAATGAGGCTACAGTTCGTGTTTCTTCACCGACGCTCAGTTCATGTAAACAGAGACGGCGGCGCCGACGCGGGAGCAGCCTGCTGCTCTTAGGTTTCCTTCCACACATGAACGTGAACACACACACACACACACACACACACACACACACACACACACACACACAGAGCTCTTTTTAAAGAGGACTCTTATGTCAGCTTGGCCTTTTGCCTCCTCAGATAGGAGGATGGTATGTGTGTGTGTGTGTGTGTGTGTGTGTGTGTGTGTGTGTGTGCACGTGTGTGGGGGGGGTTCAGCTGACAAACAGAGGAAGAGAGATGAGGAGGCAGGGTCCAGACTTGAAACAGGAAAAGGGGCGGGGCTTCTCCCCTAATGCTTCCTGCCAATAAAGGCTTTCGCAATGCAAACTTTGACCCGTGGACTCCAGGCTGCAGGTCCAGCGGGCCACTTAAACGCAGGCCGGACTCGTTTCGGGTCGGCCGTTCACCGGGATCCCCAGAAGAGCGGCGACATGCAGAAAGTGCCGGACGAGTGGACGGAGGCGGGAGGGGTCAAGGAGGCGAAGGGAGCGCGCAGGGCGGCCGGCAGGGCGGCCGGCGAGGAGGTGGAGTCACTGATGACGGAGCTGAGCAGGCGAGTGAGGAGCGTGGTGGAGGAGAGCAGCTGGTGGGAGAGGCGGGGCATCGACTGCTGCATCCTGGCCGCCGCGTTCTTCTGTCTGCCGCCCGGTAACCCCCGACTCCCTCGGAACCCGACCAATGCGGCTTTGAGTGAGACGGTCGCGGCTGCAGCGGCTACTTTAGCGTCCGCGGAGCCAGTAAAAGCTAATTAGTGATCAGTGTTGGTGAATCATTAATCACCGCTCGCTGATAGGCCGAGTTATCAGGAAGATTAATGTCGTTATCACCGTCGGAGAAAATGAAGGTTCCTGATCAGCAGCTGATCTCAGTTCAGCCTGAGGAACCCTAACCTAGATGTGAGACGGCAGCAGGAACAGATGCAGTTCTAGAGGACTGAATGCAGTACTAGAGGACCGTATGCAGTTCTAGAGGACTGAATGCAGTACTAGAGGACTGCATGCAGTACTAGAGAACCCATACGCAGTAGTAGAGGACCGTATGCAGTAGTAGAGGACCGTATTCAGTAGTACAGGACCTGTACACAGTAGTAGAGGACCGTATGCAGTACTAGAGGACTGTATGCAGTCCTAGAGAACTGTATGCAGTACTAGAGAGCCGTATGCAGTAGTAGAGGGCCCATACACAGTAGTAGAGGACCAAATGCAGTAGTAGAGGGCCGTATGCAGTAGTAGAGGATTGTATGCAGTAGTAGAGGACCGTATGCAGTACTAGAGGGCCATATGCAGTACTAGAGGACTGTATGCAGTACTAGAGGGCCGTATGCAGTAGTAGAGGGCCATATGCAGTACTAGTGGGCCGTATGCAGTACTAGAGGGCCGTATGCAGTACTAGAGGACTGCAGCCGTGGAGCAGGCCTGTGATGGCCCTGATGTTTCTCCTGAGCCGCGTGCATCGTGTCTTTCAGCCTTCCTGCTGCTCGGCTCCAGTCGCATCCTGCCGTTCGCCATTGGCCTGCTGCTGATGGGCGCGGCCCACGCCGTCATCACCATGAAGGGGACCCACCTGGCCAGTCACGGGGCGCTGAGCGAGTCGCAGGCCTGGGGGAGGTTCTGGGCCGTCTTCTTCATTGAGGTCAGAAACCAGCCGACGGTCACTCTTACAGGAAAACACCAGTCGGGTTCATTTGTGCCGCCCAGAATCACAGATCACATCACCTCAGAGGCCTTTACGGTCCGCACAGAGGCCGACGCCCTCTGACCTTTGACCCCTTAACAGTGAAACAAAAAAAGGATTGAAGAACCCTCATGAAGAACCACAGAGGAGGAACCTTCTCCCGGGTCGGACATATGTGATCTAGATGCCACAGACAGAAAACATGAGACATGATGAGAGTGCAGGTCAAAGATGAGAGCTGGATGAGTTGAGGAGGCATCAGGAGCCCTGCTGGGCAGCACCAACCTGAAGGATCAGGACCATTCATGAGGGATTCAGTGAGTCAGCAGAAGAACCTTCACGTCTGATCCACCGTGAGCACGAAGTCAGAGAAAGAAGCCGAGGCCGGAGATGTTTGGGGGATCTCTTTGATCGGTTGGTCAAAGAAGCAAACGTTCTTAACAGCTGATATCACGCCGTTATCTAACGTTATTGTTGTGTCAGTGAGCCGGCGAGGGCGGTGGGCGGGGCCAACGAACGGCATCTCCCACTTTAGTCGGAGGAAGTTACAGGACATCCGGTTTTTCACTGCTGATAATCAGCCTGGGAACAATTGTCCGTCTTTCTGGCACGCGACCGGGATCAGAGTTTATGGTGCCTTCATGTACACGCCGCAGCCTGTGATAGGACGAGTGTGACAAGGGGGTGGAGCCACCACCACAGCCTGTGATAGGACGAGTGTGACAAGGGGGAGGAGCCACCACTAAAGCCTGTGATAGGATGGCTGTGACGGAGGGGGTGGAGTCACCACTAAAGCCTGTGATAGGACGGGTGAAACGGAGGGGGAGGAGCCGCCACCGCAGCCTGTGATAGGATGAGTGTGACACAGGGGGAGGGGCCACCACCACAGCCTGTGATAGGATGGATGTGACTGAGGGGGAGGAGCATCACATATCCAACCTGCAGTGTTTCACCTGTTAGCAGCGTCTCAGCATGTGTGCGTGCACGCGTGTGCGTGTGTGCATGTGTGTGTGCGTGTGTGTGTGCGTGCGCGTGAGTGCTGCGGAGCTGCCGGTCATGTTTGTGGGCTTGTGGGCGGAGCCTCCAGCGCGGTGACCGTGTGTGCGTTGCAGGTCTGCGGCTCGTTCTCGGCCCGCGTCGGCGTTCACGGCCACATTAAGATGCACCACGCCCACACCAACGTGATCGGCCTGGGAGACTCCAGCGTGTGGAAGGTGCCCTTCCTGCCTCGCAGCCTCTACCTGTTCGTGGCGCCGCTGGCCGTCCCCGTCATCACGCCGCTTGTTGCGCTGGGTAAGACGCTGCCGAGAGAGCTCAAATATTTCACCCTCTAACGTGAAGGTCGGCCTGCGGCTGAGAGGGTTGGAGGCCGCGTTGGCGGGCAGGCGCGACCTTCCTCCCTCAGCTGTGAAGCCGCCTTGGTGCTCTTGCAGGTCATCTCCGGGGTCACGCCGCGGCTCACGCCGTCAGGACCGTGCTGATGGTCTCGCTGGGTCTGTACTCGCAGTACTGGCTGCTGGTCAACGTCTCGGGGTTCGAGTGGCCGCCGGGCGCCCTGCTGTGCATGCTGGCGAGCAGAGCCATGTTCTCCGTGCCCTACATCCACGTCAACATCTTCCAGGTGAGAAACGCCTGCATTGCACGGGACGGCAGGTCCAAGGTTCTGACGTCAGGACCACCGGACCACATTAGCAGGGCAGCTTTTATGTTCTAAGTGGCTCGGTCACAGTCAGACCGGCCGGGGCCATCTAGTGGTCAGCGAGAGCGAGTGATGATGACGACGGCGTCGCACGATGACGTCGCCCGACCGACAGCTGCTCAGTGAACCGCTGGCGAGATGAGTTTCTTAACTTTTGTGGTCAAGGCGAAGACGTATTAAAATTAGCGTTAGCGGGTTAGCACTCACGAGGCGGCCATGAAGCTAGCTGCTGGTTAGCTTCGCCGTCGGGTGTTTCTGTTTCAGCCCCGAATCAGAAGTCTGTTGCTGATTTGAACACTCGCTCGGATGATCGTTCTTATGTGACAGAGTTTTGCTTGGTTAGTTGGGTCAGACGTTAAAAAGGCGAACTCGACTGTTGACTCGACTGTTGACTCGACTGTTGACTCGACTGTGCTGGGTGTTTGTTTACATGCCCAGTGATCATTGACGAATGGTTATCGGTTGTTTCCATTGATGAGCTCAGCGCTGCGGCTCCACAGAGTCCATCAATGGCTCCCTCTGGTGGCTGGACTGGAAACTGCTATTGGCCGTCGTCCTGTTTTTGTCCCTTTGACTAGTCGGTGTCACTTTTGAAAAAACGCGATGCGATAAAATGATTCTCTTCCGGGTAAAAAGCTCTGAGATGATGGATGGAAGCATTTGACCCCTCCCTCTTTCTATCTGACCCCTAACCGACCTTGTCTGGTCCACGGCAGCACATCGGCCTCGCCATGTTCTCGCCCTCCAGCAGACCCAAGCGGATCTACCAGATGACCCACGGAGTCCTGAACCTGCCGCGTAACCCTCTGCTGGACTGGCTGCTGGGGCACTCGCTCATCAGCTGCCACGTGGAGCACCACCTCTTCCCCTTCCTGTCGGACCACATGTGCTTGAAGGTGGGCGCCGCCCGGCTCGGGCTTCGCCGCCGCCGTTCTGCGCTGGTTCTGCGCTGGTTCTGCATTCAGTTGTCTCGTCCGCAGGTGAAACCCATCGTGTCCGAGTACCTGAGAGAGAAGCAGCTTCCGTATCAAGAGGACGGCTACTTCTCCCGCCTGAAGCTCTTCTTCCACAAGTACCAGGAGCTGATGGTGTTTGCTCCGCCAATCACGGAGCTGGTGGGCGTCCAGTGATCGGCGAGGAAGCGGCGAGGAAGCGGCGAGGAAGCGGCGAGGAGGCGGCGAAGCATCGTCGCGGTTCAGAGGGGTCGGACGCGCAGCCGCTGTCACCGTACGTCAGCGTGTTAGAGAATGCATGTTCAGTCATTAAAGAACAACAACACGAGCGGTTGTGAGTCTTTCTCGGCTTCACGCGGTGGTTTTCATGGAACCGCGAAGAGACGACCGCGGCGAGACGACCGCGGCGGCGCCGACGCTCGTGACACGCGGATGCCAGAAATGGCAGCCGGCTGCGATGCCCGCCGCCTCGCCATGGCGACGCCGAGCAACACCAAACAGAGGCAGAGCCGCCGGGCCTCAAGTTAGCGCCGGATTAGAGGACTGAGCTCCCCTCGGTTCATTTACTGATTATTGATCAGACACAATCAGCCGGGGAAGGACTTCTCATCCGGAAACGTCTCAGGATCCGTCGACTAAGCGCAGCGGCGGCGTTTATGTTCAGCAACCAATCAGCACAGCCGGGTTATCAACAGCCAACTCAATCAGCACGCTCAGACGGTGCTAATCTTCTCCCGAGTGGATGAGCCGAAGGATTTGATAGATTTAAATGATGGATATTTCTGTCCTCGTATTTGTGACCTGGGCAGTGACGAGCTGCATGGAACAAATAGCTCACAAAGGTCATCACCCTTCTCACTATAAACACATATGATATGAAGTCCGGTCATGAGCAGGTTTTTGGTGCAGCGGTCGTTCATTTCAGAGCTTCTCTGCTCTCTTTGCGCTTCAGTCACATGATCGAACCTCAGTCTGATCAGAGCCGATCAATCAGTGAGTCCGCGACCTGATCGGCGGGGCCACTGAAGTCTGAGTCTCTGTTTCACGCTCAGACGTGGAGGAATGTAACCCGACGCCTCCTCCCATCGGAGGCTCCGCCCAGAGGAGGGAGGCCGGTGTTTGTTTGCCTGCTGAGAACATTCACGCTGGAACTGGGCTGCGCTCACATCACTCAGGTGTGGCCCCGCTGGAATCGCCGCCTCTAAAAGTGGCTCATCCAGTTCTTCAGAGAGAGCAGGAAGGAGCGCAGCCATGGAGGGTCCGGCAGCTCCCGTCTCCCAGCAGAACCAGAACTCAGGAGTTTGCTGCGACGGCAGCGAGGGATGTCCCGAGAGTCCGCAGGGCAGCGAGGAGTCCGGACCTGCCGTCGGCCCCGAGCTGAACGGACCGGAAGCTCCTGAGGCTCCTGAGGTCAGCAGCAAACCGAGTCAGGACGTCCAGAGGGAGCCTGAGGTAGACAAGAAAGACTCTGATACTGAAAACCAGGAAGCTAAAGAAGAGGAGCCGACGAAGGAGCCTCCTGGACCCGCTGATGTGGTGTGTGATTCCTGCATCGAGAACCCCTCAAGGGCACTCAAGTCCTGCCTCACCTGCCTGGTGTCCTACTGCGAGGCCCACCTCCGGCCTCACCTGGAGAACCCAAAGTTCCAGAACCACCGGCTGGTGGAGCCGCTCAGGGACATCGAGAGGCGGACCTGCGAGAGCCACAAGTGGCCCCTGGAGCTGTTCTGCTGCGCCGACGCCTGCTGCATCTGCCAGGACTGCGTGACGGAGGACCACCGGGGCCACAACACCGAAGCCGTGGGGGAGGCCCGCCGCCGCATCGAGGTGCGTCTTCTCAACTGACCTCCTCGCGACTGAGTGTCGTTCGCGCTCGACTGATTTTACGATCACGTGATCAAACGACACGTCGGGCGCGTTACCTCCTGCGCGTCGTTCTTCCGTCCTCGGCACCTGAAGGTGTCGAGGAGTCAGACGCCGCAAACCAATGCTAATCTCAAATGATCAAACATGATGTCATCATCCGGTGATCGGACGCACGCCGTCACCTTCAGCCGCCTTCAGTCACGCCGCTTCGGTTCAATTATGACTTTATGACTTAATCCCGGCTTAATCTCGCCAGGCGCCCGCTCGCCCGCTCTGACCGGATCAGTCTCACTGTTGATCCTCGCGGGAACTTTGATCTGCTGGATCTCCAGGTCTCTGTTTCTCAGGCCGAAGCCACATTCCCGCTCATCGGCGCCGTGGAGCCGCTCAGCTTATCTGAGCATGTGACCGGTGTTTGTGCTGCGTTCGCTGCGCGGCAGGAAAGAGGGAAAACCGGAGGCTCGCGGGGTGTTTAAAGCAGATGTGGTGAAGTTAAAGGAGCTCGAGAGCAAGACTTCCTGTTCGGGAACGATTAGAGGTTTACGACAGTCACCATGCTAACGCTAACGCTAACATCATGACAGTAATCCTCAAGTCAGCTTCGGTTTGTTTCAAATATGGATGAATGAGTCGGCGGGCCGACGTTGGCCTTGTCGTTACAATCAGTAAACGAGGCGTGATGACAAACTTACGGATTCAGTAACAAACTTTTAATGGATGCAGTCTTAAATGGATGTGATTTTTTTTTTCATTAATGCACAGCAGCGAAAAAAAAAAACAGACGAGCTGAGCCAGACTCAAAGTGGGCGGAGTTATTGTCATTATCATCATTATTATTATTAGAAGTAGTAGTAGTAGTATTGTTGTTGTATGACTAACGAGAAGACCGTGATGAGTAACATACGTCATTAGATGTATGAATGCAGACAGATTGAGCGGAGAGAAGATCCCGGTGCATCATGGGAAATCCCCTCAATCTTTAAATGTTGAGAAGCTGTCAGCCTCCTGGGCCGAACCAGGAAGAGGAGGGGCCTGATAGCTGAAGCTCCGCCTCCACTCTACTTTTGGGAAACCCGGGGAACCCCAAGTAGGCCCGAACTCCGGGAGCACGGTGTTCCAGTGTTGATGAGGTTCTGCGAGATCTTGACGTTCTCCTGCTTGCGGCGAGGTGTCATGGTGAACGTGGAGCGCTGAAGGTGCTGTTGTGGTTGACAGAGGGAGCTGAAGGGGAAGCAGAGTGAGATGGTGAAGACGGTGACGGCCGCAGAGAACGCCATCCAGAAGCTTCAGCTCAACACCGTCTCCATTGAGGTAGGAGCTGCAGCCCCAGGTGGAGGGAGGGGCCTCCTTCTTCTTCTTCTTCTTGAGTGGTGACCTGAGCTGACGTGTGTGTGTGTGCATGCGTGTGTGTGTGTGTGTGTTGCAGCACTCAGTGACAGAGGTGCGAGCGGTGATTGACAGGGAGTTCACCGAGCTGCAGGCGGCGGTGGAGAAGGCCAAGCGGGAGGTGAGCGACATCCTGGAGGGCGAGGAGAAGCAGGCGCTGCGGCAGGCCGAGGGCATCCGGGTCCACCTGGAGCAGAGGTGCGCCGAGCTGAAGAAGACGCGGGCGCAGGTGGAGAAGCTCTCCAGGAACAAGAATGACGTGGACTTCTTGCAGGTGAGTGGCCACCTCAGCCCGCCGCCTCCAGCGGGGCCGCAGGATTCCACATGAGGTTTGTTTTTCAGGAATATTCCCAGTGGAAGAAAGAGGCGGCAGATATCTCGCTGCCCGGCATCTACATCGGCCTGATGGACTGTCTGAACACCTTCAGCCGGGTGATTGTGGACTCCACACAGCAGCTGAGCGCCATGCTGGTGTCTTCCTACGTGGAAAAGATCAAGGAGACCTGCAACACGGGTGAGTCACACTCCAGACACCCGCGGAATCCAGAATCCTGTCTGGGCGTGCTCACGCTTACGTTGGAACCTGCATCCTGCATGCCGCCGCTCAGCTATGCTCCCCTGGCTTGACCTGTGGGCGTCGACAAACACCGGCGTCTCACAGACCATGAAGGAGACCATCTAAGCTCTTGTCCATGTTCCTCATTTCAGATAAAATGGGGATAAAAACAACAGTTCACGCCATTTCTTCGGCAAGGCAGGACGCGCCGATGCCGGACCCCAAGACCCGCGCCGACTTCCTCACCTGTGAGTACCAACCGTCTCCAGCAGGGGGCCTGAGACTGCAGCACAAGATAAGAGCAACAGATCCTGGATCAGAACACGGTCATGATTGTGGATGACAGAGAGTTGAGGACAATGAAGCTGCAGGGAAAAAGAGTTCTCCTGCTGCAAAGAACCCAAGAACAGACTGGTGACTGTGAAAGGTCAAAGACATGGTCAGGTTCAGGATCAGAATCAGAATTAGGATCAGGATCAGGATCAGGATCAGGATCAGGATCAGGATCAGGATCAAGATCAGGATCAGGATCAGGGTCAGGATCAGGGTCAGCATCAAGGTCAGGTTTGGGTTTGGGTTCAGGGTCGAGCTCAGTGGTTTTATTCTGCATCACTTATGTAGGTGTGAAGTTTGTAGTTCTATCTTTTGTTAGAATATCAGACCTCAAAGGCCCCCGTTCACACCTTTGCTAAAGACTTAAACGACCTTGGTGACCTCAGGGTCAACTGACACCCACAACGCGAGCAACCACTTTTCTGATCCCCCTCAGATTGCGCCCCTGTTAGTTTTGACGCCGACACGGCTCACAAGTTCCTGCGTCTGACGGAGGAGAACCGGAAGGTGACCAACACCACGCCGTGGCAGCACCCGTACCCCGACCTGCCCGAGCGCTTCGACAGCTGGCGGCAGGTGCTGGCGGCCGAGAGCTTCTACCTGGGGCGCCACTACTTCGAGGCGGACATCGGCGGCGAGGGCACGCACGTCGGCCTCACCTACAAGAGCATCGACCGCAAAGGCAGCGAGAGCAACAGCTGCATCACGGGAAACAACTTCTCCTGGTGTCTCCAGTGGAACGGCCGCACCTTCTCCGCCTGGCACAGTGGCGTGGAAACGCCCCTCAGCGTGGACCGGTTCACCCGCGTCGGCGTGTACGTGGACTACACCCGGGGCCTCCTGGGCTTCTACGGCGTCGCTGACTCCATGAAGCTCATCCACAAGTACGAGGCCGAGTTCCTGGAGCCTCTTTACCCGGCCTTCTGGCTGTCAAAGAAGGAGAACGTTGTTGCCTTGGTGATGCCTGGGGAGCCGCTCCCACTCAAGAGCCCCTCCCCTCCTACGTCACCCGCGCACGACGTTGTTTGATAAACTGCAGTATCGCAAACATCTATTTCTCACAGACATCTGTAGTTTACAAAGGGGGTTTTTGGGGGGTTCTCTGGGGGTACTTGAGGGTCATCAGGGGACCTGGGTGGTCTTACAGAAGTCTTAGAGTCTTTAAGGGGTCCTTGGGAGTCCTAGAGAGGTCCTTGAGACACCTCTGGGTGTCCTTGATTGTCTTTTAGGGTTCCTTTAGGTTCCTCTCAGCATCCTTCAGAGTCCTACATAGGCCCTTGCAGGTTCTCTAGTGAACCCTGAGAGTCTTGAAATGGTCCTACAGAGGTCCCTGCAGGTCCTCTAGGGATCCTTTCGGGTCTTACAGATGTCCTTGAGTCTTAGAAAGGTCTTCTGGGGGTCCTTGATGATCTTTCAGGGGTACACGAGGGTCCTCTGAGGGTTCTTAAGAGTCTTCCTTGTGTCCTCTGCAAGGCTACATTTCATCACTCTTTTGGTCCTTCTTATGAGATGCTATGACGATATGACGATATGATGATATGATGATATGAGGATATGATGATATGCTGATATGCTGATGTGCTGATGTGCTGATATGAGGATGAGTCTGTGAGTCTGTGAGTCTGTGAGTCTGCGTTCTGCATCGCTCTAAATGGACTCGGCCTCCACAGCAGCGTCTCTGCTTTTAATATATGAATCTTTTAGAGAGAGTTTCATCACACTGTGAATCCAGAGGTTTGTGCTCTTTACCGCAAACAAAATAAAATAAAGCCTAACCAAAACATTCAGACCTTCATTATTATTGATGTTATTGATGTTGTTCTTCTTATTTCCGATATATTCCAGGTTTAAGCTTATAAAAGTCTATTTTTAGTTATCTAACGCTAGTTTATGTGTGCGAGTGATGATAACTGAGCAAAACTTGCTCTTGGACAGATTTTGATGTGAAAACATAAACTTGTTCCTGTGATTTTGTCCATAAACGTGAACTAGGAGGCACAAGAGGAGCGCCGCCCTGTGGTTCCTGCGGGTCACCGCAGAGAACCGTGGAAATTATAAATCATCATAAATAATGAATACGCAATCGCAGCCTCATTAAAATATCGGTATTCCTAGCAGAAAAGTGCATCGATGATTTTATTCCAGCAAAGGGGATCTGGGCAACAACAAACCAAAGCGGAAACGCAGCCGTTTGGCCGGAAGTACGACAATGTTACCTTCAAAATAAAATCAGATTCTCTGCCGGGATGGAATAAACTACAGTAAACTCGACGATGTCAGAGGAAAGTTGCGTGAAGCGGGAATAATACTGATAAATGATTAATTCTGGATTAATTAAGGAACGAGCGTTGCGTCATTTTACTTAAAAGAAAAACTCAAGAGAACAAACAGTTTCACTATTTATTAATATTTGATATTTATTAATTACTGTCAGTATTGACGAGTATTCATATTTGCTAAATAAAGTCGGTATAAATTAATATTCATTAACAGTATTAAACACTGTTGGAATTAGTTTTCATATTAAAGAATCTTAGTATTAAGTATTAGTATAAATAACCATAAATACTGTCACTATTTATCACGCCGAGGTAACAGAGACGAGCGCGGGGCGGCTTGTTCGACAGGAAGGTTTTATTTTTGAAAACTTGACCGGAAACTGAGCAGTGACGTCTTCAGTGGGGCTAGCTTGGCGGCTTCCGGGAGCTACAGACGACGCAGCTAGCCGCAGTTAGCTCACGGCCCCGTCGGTTGGCGCGGCCGGTCTCGTCCGCCGCGATGGTTCCCACCGAGGACGCGTCCGCCAGGAAGCGGGAGATCGAGGACAAGCTGAAGCAGGTGAGACGCCGCGAGGCCGCCGAGCGCCGCCGCCGCCGCCGCAGCAGCCGCCGCCGCGGGGGCGGAAGCACCGAGCGGAGGAGGCGAGGCTGACGGCGCTGGTGTGTTTCAGGAGCAGGAGACGCTGGCGTTCATCCGGGAGAATCTGGAGAAGAGCGACCAGCTGACCAAGGGAATGGTACCGTAAACGCAGCACAGACCTTGCACGTCACGTCCAGGGCCATGAAACGTTACTGCTCAGTAACGAGTCATGTAACGTAACTATTCGATAACGAGCCATGTAGCGTTGCTACTCAACAGCGAGCCGTGTAACGTCATTAGTAAACAACGAGCCACCAAACGTTACTCTTCATCAATGCCACGTAACGTTACTATTCAGTTACGAGCCACCTAGCATTACTATTCATTAATGAGTCATGTAACCTAACTAGTCAACTCAACAAGCCATGTAACGTTGCTATTCATTAATGAGTCATGTAACGTTACTATTGAACAACACGCCATGTAGCGTTTCTATTAAAATGGCAAGCCATAACATGACTAATCAATAACACGTCCTGTAACGTTACCACTCAACAACGAGCCATGTAACATAACTAGTCAACAACGAGCCATCTAACCTTACTCTTCAGTAACAAGCCATCTAGCGTTACTATTCATTAATGAGCCGTGTAACGTTGCTATTAAATTATGAGCCATAAGATCACTGATCAGTAACAAGTCCTGTAACGTTGCTGTCTAACATGACTCTGCAACAACAAGTTTTGTAACGTTACATTCAACAATGAGTCACGTTGCCGCCTGTAACCCCTCCCAGTTGTGGATGACCGCGTGTGCTCGGCTCCGGTAGGTCTCCATCCTGTCGTCGTTCGAGAGCCGCCTCATGCAGCTGGAGAACTCCATCATCCCGGTTCACAAGCAGACGGAGAACCTGCAGCGACTGCAGGAGAACGTGGACAGAACCCTGTCCTGCATGGATCATGTCATCAGCTACTACCACGTGGCCAAGGACACCGACCGGATCATCAGAGAGGGGTGAGAGGTCACCGATAAAAGCTGTGCGCGGAGGAGCGGCCATGTGATAGGGCGCAGGAGATGGGCTGCTGTCACTTTAAGGGGAACCTAAAACCGCTGCTTCAGCTTCATCGCCATCATCAGCGTCTCGCTAGCTCCTTAGCCTCCCATCGGCTAACTGTTGCTCCCTCACACTGCTGCTGACGAGTGGTGTGTCTGTGTGTGTGTGTGTGTGTCTGTGTGTGTGTGTGTGTGTGTGTGTTTTTTGCAGGCCGACCGGCAGACTGGATGAGTACCTCGCGTGCATCGCTAAAATCCAGAAGGCCGTGGAGTATTTCCAAGACAACAACCCCGACAGTCCTGAACTCAACACCGTGGTACAGTATTCTTCCTCGTCCTCGTGTCAGTCGGGCTGTGAAGGCAGCTGGGTTCAGGTCCTGGTTGAAGCCCAGTTCCTGAGTGACCCTGGGGTCCTGAAAGACCTCCAGGTCTCAGGAAACTTGTGTTGTTGTCGTGTCCCGGCAGAAAGCCCGTTTTGAGAAGGGCAAAGAGCTACTGGAGGCGGAGTTCCGCAGCCTGCTGACCCGCTACAGCAAACCCGTCCCCCCCATCCTCATCCTGGACGCCATCAGCGTGGACGAGGACCTGGAGGTCCAGGAGGACGTGGTGCTGGAGCACCTGCCCGAGGCGGCGCTGCAGGACATCATCTGCATCGCCGGGTGGCTGGTGGAATACGGACGCAACCAAGGTTCAGCTGTCAGATTGTTTACATGGAACCCGAATGTCTCGTGGTGTGAAAGCGTGGTCCTCATATTCCAGGAACATGTGTTCGTCAAGTATTGATCATTGAGCGGATGTGTTGGTTGAGGACGCTACAGGATCAGTACGAGTGATTGGGTGTAAATACTGACACGTGCAAACATGTCCCCGATGTTGTTGGCGCTAGTTTGTGTCAGCACATCGTCTGTTGTCCAGCCGGCATCAGGCCTGAACCGCCACTTGTCTGTCGCCCGCAGACTTCATGAACGTTTACTTCCAGATCAGGTCCAGCCAGCTGGACCGCTCCATCAAAGGCCTGAAGGACCACTTCCGCAAGAACAGCGCCTCCTCGGGGATCCTCTACTCGCCGGCCGTGCAGACCAAGCGCAAGGACACGCCCACCAAAAAGGCTCCCAAGAGACCAGGTCAGATTCCAGTCCTCGCACCGAGACGCGCCGTCGCGCCGCCCCGGGCGAGAACCCCCCCCCCCGCGACTCGTCTGTCTCTCACTCGTCATTGGTTCCGCCTCCTTCCTCTCACTAACCTCCATCTCCCCTCTTTCATCACGGTGTTGTGATGACCATCCACATCCCAGGTGAACCGCCAGCCGCTGCGCGCGGGGAGGGAGGAGTCGTTAGCGTGTTAGCTAGCTGAGTGAATAACCAAGCGAGCTAACATATGTTATTAGACTGTAAATGGAGTGTACCCGGCTGTTCTAATATCAGAAGTAATAATGCTGATGATGTCCATGAGCTAACCTGTGTATTCTGCTCTTACATGAAGGGGGCGCTGTGTGTGTTTGCAAATGTATCCTGCTGTGTGGTTCTGTCTAACACCTGTGTGACTCCGTCTGTCACCCAGATGTTTACTTGTGTGGCTCTGTCTATCACCTGGTTGCGTATCTGTGTGGCTCTGTCTATCACCTGGTTGTGTATCTGTGTGGCTCTGTCTATCACCTGGTTGCGTATCTGTGTGGCTCTATCTATCACCTGGTTGTGTATATCTGTGGCCCTGTCTATCACCTGGTTGTGTAGTGTGGTTCTCCAATACAAATGCGGTGGAGGGATGTGGTTTCTGTTTCATCACTCACTTCCTAGCTCTCTTTCTCTTCTTCTTCCTGTTTTTCCTCGTCCCTCTGGACCTCGCTGCCCCTCCTCTCTGCGTTAATGGGACCAGGGACCATTCGCAAGGCTCAGAACCTTCTGAAACAGTACTCACAGCATGGGCTGGATGGGAAAAAGGGGGGCTCTAACCTCACTCCTTTGGAAGGTAACGCACCTCGCTCTTCTCCTGGCTGTCCTCTGTCTCACCTGATGGTGTCATGGTGCCACCTCTCATTTAGGGAACCAGGAACATAACTGTCACAACAGCTTTTAGACAGACGGAACAAAATCTGAAAGCAACTGAATATAAATCCACATGGATTTGTCATTTTAGTCTGCATCCCTCCAAACACGTGCATCTACACCTTCATCTGGATCTAGATCTCACTTTGAATCTAGGTCTGTGTTCAGGTCTAGATGTACATCTAGGTTTTGGTGTCTGTCTGGGTCTAGGTGTGGATCCTGATCTTGGTCTAGATCTATATTTGGGTTTCTGGCTAGGCCTAGTTCTGGGACTGGGCCTGGATATAGATCTAGGTCTGTATCCAGGTATAGACTTGGGTCTGGATAAAGATCAGGTCTGGGACTATGTCTATGTTTCGGATCTAGGGCTAAATCTAGTTAGTTCTAGATCTAGGTGTATTTTTGGGGTCTAGGTCTGGGGCTTTCTGTAAGTCTGGATCCGGGTTGAGATCTGATGTGTGTCTTGGTCTAGGTCTGGATCTAGGTCTAGTCCTGAGTCTGGATCAAGGTGTTGGTCTAGGTCTGGGTCTTGGTCTGGATCAAAGTCCAGATCTAGCTGTGGTCCTGAATGAAGGTGGGGGGGGGTTAGATGAAGTTAGTCCCATGAATCAAAAGCTGTTGTGACCTTCAACACACACTGACTAACACACACGAACCATAACCCCGCCTCCTCACCTTGGGTGCTTGGTGGTGGTCGGTACAGATGTGCCAGGTTTGGGGTTGCCCCGCCCCTCAGGCCTAGTCACCCCAGTGGTTTGACTGGGCCTGCGTCCCTGTTGCCCCGCCCGTTCCCCAGGTTACGATCACGACCCGCGGGGCAAACACCACTCTGACGCCCTGATGGAGAAGCATGGGGCCTCTGCAGGTGAGTGGTGGATCATGGGAACGATGAGTCACTTACTGCAGCTGTGGCACCTCACGCTCGCATCCTGTAGCCTCGACACCTTCACCCGCCTCCTGATGTGAGACAAGAGTGACGCGAGGTTTTCCGGTGTCCGTCGCAGGGAAGGAGGATGTCCTGGATATCGAGATCGACTCGTACATCCACTGCATCAGCGCGTTTGTGAAGCTGGCGCAGAGCGAGTACGCCCTCCTGACCGAGATCATCCCCGAGCACCACCAGAAGAAGACCTTCGACTCGCTCATCCAGGTGAAAGGCTCTGCCTCGCTTCGCCTCTGCTACGCTTGTGTGCTAAGCTAGGCGACTCACCTCCTGGTTCCATCTCCGTACAGCCGTCGGACTGGGTGGTTTTGACCTGACCAGTTCTGGTCTCACGTCCGCTGTTCCCTTGCCTGTCCACAGGAGGCGCTGGACAACCTGATGCTGGAGGGGGACAACATCGTGTCCGCCGCCCGCCGCGCCATCATGCGCCACGACTACTCTGCCGTCCTCACCATCTTCCCCATCCTCAGACACCTGAAGATGAACAAGGCTGATTTTGATTCAACCCTGCAGGTCGGCCGCGGCGTGCCAGCGTCCCACATGAAGCAGTGAACACGCAGGAGGCGGTCCTCATGCTTACCGTGTGTGTGTGTATGTGTGTGTGTGTGCAGGGAACTGCAGCCAGCACCAAGAACAAGCTGCCCACGCTCATCACCTCCATGGAGACCATTGGAGCCAAAGCCCTGGAGGAGTTTGCAGACAGCATCAAGGTAGGAAGCTC
>CAAKHG010021954.1:0-17048 GCA_901007715.1 Dactylopterus volitans
AGATGAGATGAAGTGGAGAAACACAGTTTCAGGGTGTAAGGATTGGAGCCATCTGAAAGCACACATACACACACACACACACACACACAACCTCTCTGGGAGTCACTGTCAGGTTTTATCCCCTCCCCACAGGAGGGCCGGCCTATCCCACAACCCCGTGGGGCTTTTAACCTGCGATCCAGGAAAACTGTACTCTGGGTAACGATGTTTTCATAACCGCTCCCAGTTCTCCATCCTGCAAACACACAGGACCACAGAACATATGCAGCACATTACACAGTCATTCCCCCACTCATGCACTCACGTACGAACATGCACTCACGGACTGTAACTTAAGACTCAGAATAAATGGCTGTTTTACCGAGTTGGTGCCATCCCATGTGCTTCTAAAAAAAAAAAAAAAAAAGCTTCTGGACAAAACAAAACACAGCACAACATAAAATAACATCATCTCCACCCATGAAACTGCCGCTTGTAAGATGATACACACACACACCAACCACTTCATGGCGGAAGTCTTATTTTTGCATCAAAAGACAGGTTTTGTTGCTTAATTCAACAACTGTGCAAACCTCACCCGATGGTCATTGTTAAGAGAATGAGATAAGGATTAGTCACCACTGTTTTGCTTCCCCGGAATCAGCAGCAGTTCCTCACGACATTCCCGGGAAGAAGAGACACAACATGAATGAGGCATTTCCCCTAAACAGCCTGTCGATATGGGGACGTCATCATCGACATAATGCAACGCAATGTAGAAGTGGCTCGCTCAGGGTGTCCTTGAGATATGGTCTCAAGGCGCGGGGCACGGCGGATATTTACAGAGAAACTCATTATCATACGCACACAAACAAAGTCTGGAACTGAGGCGGTTGCATATTGGTGCAATCTTATTTTGGATCACACAAACATAACACAGCGTTCTCAATATCAGCACTGGAGGAGGTACAGTATTGCTTTCTCATCGCTGGCAGAAATCCTTTCTAGCATAAATTCTTTTTTCTGTATACTTTACTCTGCCTTCGGGGTCCCTCCTCCTGAAACTCAAACATACATATTTCAGAGGAACGGAAGCCAACACGTGCACATTTTCATACACTGGCTGTGTAAGGTATTAACGTCTCAGCACAATATCTCAGCCCAAAGTTACTGAATGTTTCCAGCGGCTAATGTAACATGTCCAGCAGTCAGCAGTCCAGCGGGGCTGGTTGTGTCCTTCAAAGTGTGGGAGGACAGACACCTGTTTATTAGTATGACAGCAGCGCTTCAGCATTCCTTCCCCACTCCCATAACCTTGGCTCAGCATGTTCAACATGAGTAATGAGACAAATACATTTGCAACTAAACAAATAAAACAAACAAAAAAAAGCCAGCGAGTGCAGACGTTGAACAGACAGTGAATATCTTTGAGATAAACTTCAGATAAAAACTTGGTCAGGGCAGTAGAAAAGGTGACCATTGTTAACAAAAAACGAACAATTATGTGAGAAGAAAACATTGCTGCGAATTGAAATAGAAACAAAAACAAGGCATTTCCGAGAAAAAACTGAAACAGTATTTCAAAGTTATGGAGAATATTATTGTTTTTCATCCATGTCAATTTAGCTCATCCATTTTATGAAACAATACTTTTTTTGGCACTTGACCAACATAACAATGAAGGCTAGATACAGAAGTTATAAACACTAAGCAAAGAATTTTGAAGCCATGAAAGTGAAACTAAACAAGAAAACTAGCCTACATTAGTAATTAAAATGAAAGTGGAATTGAAAACAAGTCAAAATGAAATAAAACTAAAAACTAAGGTAAAAAGGAAGACTATAATAAGCTTGGGCAGTAAAAGTACAGTAAGTACCTAAATGAAAATGAAAAAAAATATATAATAACTTTAAAAAAAATGATTGATTGAAAGAATGATTGGGAGCATACTCTCACAGTTCTGGCTGTTGTGGCAGCGAACATTATGACACTCACATTTTGACTTGTGTTTTGTTTGGTAACATATAACCAAGTGATGTTACAAATATGAAGAAAAAAAAAGGTCCTCAATAAGCACAAGAAGAAACATTCAACTTTTGGCGAATCGGAGCCCGCTCGGCTGAACTATAAGAATGGCCACTTTAGTGGTCTGTTTTTTTTATCCTTTTCCTGTAAAACTGCAGGTCTGGCAAAATTGCCTTTTTTTTTTTGTAAGACACGTGTGATCCTTCTGGGAAAAATCTCTGACTCATGAATGCGCATCAGTCAGCCTCTCTCACCTCCAATAAGACCTCTCAGAACGGCATCAGGTTTCATCTCCATATCCAAACTGACTTTTGTTTGTGCTTGTATCTGCCCCACAAAAAAAAAGCACATCCACAAAATGAGTAAGAAGCCGCACGAGGAGCTACTGCAGAATTATGAATCATACGTATAAAAGATTTTATTTTAAATATTTGATTGATTTTTGGTCCGACAATAGTCAGTAATTATTGTCTGGTAAAGGGTGTGTTACGGCCCTGCATGTGTGCGGTGTGTGTGCTCTCTTCTGGTTGGTTCCCTCCTCTCCTGCCCCACCACTCTCCAGCCCTGATTCCTCCCACGTCTCCAATCGTCATCCCGGTCTCTGATTGGTGCGGCGCTACTCGGCGCTCTCCAGTCCAAAGCTGTCAATCAGTCCTTACCTTAAAAGTAGCCTGCAGC
Organism: Dactylopterus volitans; assembly: GCA_901007715.1. NCBI lineage: Eukaryota > Metazoa > Chordata > Actinopteri > Syngnathiformes > Dactylopteridae > Dactylopterus > Dactylopterus volitans. Next base: position 2,683 of record CAAKHG010021954.1, read on the forward strand.
CACATATTCTGGTGGCTGGTTCTTTTTGGCCGTTCCATCTGACCTTGTGCATCAAAATTGAGATTGAGATGGAGATTGAGATTGAGACTGTGAATTAGCTGTGAATCGGTTGACCTGGGCCAGGCTTAGCTGTCGTGTGCGCGCACACACTTGTAGTGGTTTTGCTGTCCTAGAAACACTCGGAGTAGGGGTGCTGCTTCCCTTTTGTAATTTTAATCACAAGAGATCGAGGCAGGTTTTTGTTTCCAGTTACTCTTGCTGCATTTGTTAGATTTGTAGCTCTATTTAAGGAGTCCTCTTCTGGTCATATTCCTTTATTTATTTGAGCTACATGCAACTGTGAATTTCCTTCATTTAGTGCTTTTGGTAAAACCTTAGTTAATAAATAATTTTATTTTAAACTTTTAACAACTGGTTTTTGTGTTACTACTTCTCCTAATGAGCTGGGTTGTAACAGGGCGTCACAAAAAAGCAAAGAAAATGAAGTGATATGAAGCAAAATTAAGAACAAACAGTAGTGTGTTTTTCCTTCAACTATGAGGAGCCACCCACATCTGGTTTGAATAATGACCCACCCCGTCCCACCTCCCATCAGCTTTTCTTCTCCCCACCTCCTGTTGGAGTCAACCTCCAGATGTTGGACGCAACCTTTTAACATTCCAACTACTGGTCTACTAACTTCTCCTACAAAAACACACACACACACACGCACACACACACACTCTTTGGAGGTTGCGTAGGACAAGGATGTTCAAAGCTGAGCCCGAGGGGAGCAGGTGGCCAGAAACAACATGCTGCGTTTGACGAGAGGTCCATCAGAGGCCACAGCCTGGAGCCGGACCTCCATTCATCCAGGTCGACGGACCAGGAACACAGACAATCGACGGCCAGGACGCATCAGTGAATCATGGTGCATTTGTATCGTAGCAGCTCTAAATGCTTGCACGCATGTTTAACAATGTTACACTTAGTTCCATATTGATTTTGTTTTTAGATTGTGGGATTGTGCAATACGCATATTGGGACTTATTGGCTGAGCGCAATAACAAATAGACTCCTTAATGTGACCTATGGGCAGCAACATATGCTATTTATATTTTTTCTTTATAGGCTTTTGTCTACACCTGTGTGTGTGCTGAGCAATGCCGTTTCCATTTATGTATATCTGTATATCTTGGCTGTGCAGTGTCAATAGAGCATTCTGATTCGAATGTGTTTCTGGGTCGATCGAAAACCCACGTTGCACTTTAACGGATCTACATTTTCTTCAGAAGTTCTAATTGATTTTTCTTAAAATAAATAACAATATATCAAAGGGCAGTTTATAATCTGAGAGGTGCACCTCATGGCCCAGCTCTGCAGTTCCTGGAGCCTTAAAAGCTCCCAGCTCATTGACCAATCATCAAGCCTGCAAAACCATTTTGCGCTCATGACGTGGGTTTTAGCCGCAGCAGGGAGCTGTTTATGACAAAAGTCAACCAAAAACCCACTCGGTATACCTGCTCCTTACCAAACAGCAAGAAGGGCGGTGGTAGTGACAGGCTCATGCACAAAGTGGCGCCTTTAGCATTTAAAAAAGTTGATGTTTTCTTTAGGATATGGTAGAGACCAGGAAAACAGAGCCATTACAGAATGTCCATGGGACATAAGCCCTCTCGGTGGCCAGAAAGATGCCTCGAAAGTAACAATTTTTATCTGTGTTCTAATAAGCAAATGCTTGATTATGTAGACATCCGCATAAACGGGGATTGTGTGTCAGTTTTGTATTCACAATTTATTTCCACTGCCCCCAAGAGGCCAAATAGCAAATTGCAGGTTTTATATTAACAGTTAAATGACTGCAGTGAATCTAGACTTTGATCACTCAATTGGTCAAAACAGCGTCCTGAAATTGTTGGACACGTCTTTAGAACTCTCATCATTTTGTGTCACTTATATCACTTGTGTCATAATAGTTCACTGTTAACATAAGTATGTAATTTGATGCTATATGTGAGTGTCCCTGAGGATGAAGGCATTTGGTTTTACGACCCGCTTTTCAAGGGATCTGCACAGTTCAGTTCCTTTTGAATTGTTGCACATATTCTTTATCTTCTCTTTTTGTTCCCTTCATACCTAAATTTCCCGACAGGCATAAAGAGGTGGCTTTTAAGCGGGGTCGGTGTATTTTAACTGGATTACTCAGCCAAAAATTCTTCCAGGAAAGGCCTCCTCTCAAAGACCAGAATAGAAAGCACACGCTGTGATCCCTGTTCTCAAATGAACACATCTGCTAGCATAAACGTTCCTAAAGACAGAACACTCCCTCGCCCTTCTGCTTCTAATCACGGCCTCATACATGTGCACATGTAAAGACACACCAGCGTTCAACTGATTTGATATTGACCGCAGTCGACACGCGTGGCTCCAGAAATGAAACCCGAGACGATGGCAGAATTGACACAAGGCTCTTTTTTTTAATTTTTTTTTTTTTAGCTTCAGTATGTAACAGAAAAAACTTTGCTTAGCATGACCATTTAGCGGTCAGCAAATTCATTTCATGGAAGATAAAAAAAAAAAAAAAAAAAGAATCATGGTATGATAAGCTCCAGTGGGTAAGGTTCACAAAGTTAGCTATCTTACCAGCCAGCATGCGAACGTCTGTAACCCAGCACAAAATAAAAAGTAACAGAAGCTGATTGTCATTAGATTTGCAAGTGTTTTTTTTTTTTTTTTACCTGCTACCATGCCAACAGTCGCTACCTCACACAGAAGGCAACAGAGGACGGTAGGAAGTAATAGAGGCTGATTGTCGTTCGTTTTGTAGGTATGTGCTCATAAACACTGATGGTAGCCGCCAAAGTTTGTTTTCAGTTCAATGCTTTTCAAAAACTAAAATAATGAAAATTCCAATTTCATAGATGTCAGTGGAAAGGATCACAAATTACAAAAGTGTCCGTGAATTCGGAATCCTGCCGTATAGATGAGTCATTTCAGCAGTACATGAAGCCATCGGAGTGAAAATAGAAGAGAACTCTAACGTTAGTAACATCCTGGGAGAGTTTGTACCCAATTCAAAAGGTATTTGGCTGAAAAGAAATGAGGGTTACATGTAACTGCTGCCTCAGATGACTGGAATTGTTTTCAATAAAGGTCCTGCACCCCCTCCACCTCACAATGCACCACACATGCAGGCTCTCTCCCCCTAACCGCAATGCTCTCTGGGGGATCGCACAACATTAAAAGAGGACAAAACACTTCCTCCTGGCCTCCAGAAGTCCTGCAAAATCCTGTCAAAAGCCAAGATGAAGAACCCTCTCTTATCCGTCTTTAACTTCAAAGTCTGGATTCAATAACTTCGCCCATCTTCAGAAACATGCTAAGCACCCCCCTTTAACACAAAGACACACGCACCCATGCGCACACGTTTAGGCACAGGTACTCAATGGAACACACCAACTATCCCTCAGACAAAGCACACGGCAATAAATAAACAGGGAATATTGACCTTGAATTTATGAGCGAGTAAAAGGTTTGGGTTTTTTTTTTTTTTAATGTCTCCTTTTTTAGCAATAAGAGTGTACACATGGTGTCGGGTGATTTCTGCCTGTGTTTTGACAGTTTCCTATGGAAGCTATTTATGTCATAGTAACTTTCTTCTTGCATACCTGCCCTGTGCAATATTGGTGGACTTTGAACATCTGTGCTAACAACGTAGTAAACATGTGGGAGACAGGGCGGCTGCCTGAGAGCAGCTCCATTGTTCCCTTTCACACACGCTTGGACACTTTTAGACGTATAGTTTTAATAAAAGCACAGTTCACACAAACGCTTTGATCTCTGGTCTCTCCAGCTCATGCTGGTCTGGTCCTGCGGTTACATAATGACCCTCTTCTACGCTTTACCCCGGTGTTGATGTGGATGTGTGTAGCCTACGCGCTCGCGTTTGGAGTGGAGCTGCCCTCTTGTTTTTTCGACCCCATCAAATCGCAAACCCGTGTCAGCCAGGAATCCAGCCGCTTGGCAGTCTGGATAAACCGGTTTGGAGCACTGTAGAGTTGCCTCTAAAACCTCCACCAATCCTCCAAACAATCCCTGCTTCAATCTCCGCACTGAGCCTCGAAAGAGTTCGGCCAATCCCAGCAAAACTCCTGGAGGACAAAAGAAAAAAAAAAAAAGAAGGGGGAAAAAAAAAGGGCAGCGGGTCTCTCTGTAACAGCCATGGAAAGGGCTTAATGGGCTCTGGAGTCTACCGGAACTACCGGGTGAATTGGCATCCGATTCACTGGGGTTGATGGGAGACGTATTTTTAGTGCGCATTTGCATTTGAGCACCAATTGTGAAACTGAGATAAGACGGCCCCTCTGTTAAAACTCCCAACATTCTTTCTGTTTTGCGTCTCCATTCTTGGTTTTTGCCGTTTAAAAGCAAAAAATGTTTGTTCATCATCGTAACTGATATGTGATTTTAGTCTTCATTGCTCTCCCTGCAAAGCACATCGCATCTTTGAATAGAATGTCGACGCAAGGTAGGTGAGGTCTTGTCTGAAACGGGTTGCGCGGCTTTCCAAACGGGACCCGCGTCGCTCATGAGTCATGAACGTCGTTAATGCCACAGCGCGCGCCGCCGTTCTGGCTGATGTAATGTCAACGATTTTGCAGCAGCAAAGTGGACCATTACGGAAATCAAAGGCGATGTTTTGCTGCCACCTTCTGTTCATTTAAGAACAGCACAAAGAGGAGAAGCGAGAGCCAATGAGTGGACTTCTTCTTCAGAGGAGGGTAGTTTAGATGAAAACTTTTCTAAGCATTGGTGCCATGGTGGAATGATGCTTAGAGTGTTTGCAGACAACTGTTTTAGACCAGAGGAGTCAAACGTAAAGCCTGTTGGCAAGCACAAGGAGTGTCATCGATGGAAACATGGCAAAGTGTGAAAGTGCAGGGTAGTCCTTAATGCTGATTTTTTTTAATCTCGTCTCATCTTCTTCTGCTTATCCGGGTCTGGGTCACGGGGGGCAGCAGTGGCCTGCTGTCTGATCCACATTGCACCAGACCCATATGGTTCCTCCTGCAGGTGGCTGCTGGAGGACGGACCCTTGACTCAGCCTCAGGTTGGACCTGACCAGAACACATGGGTTACAGCCCGGCCACCAGGTGCTCGCCGACAGGCCCCTTCCCCAGGCTTGGCTCCAGGGTGGGGCCCCGCTAACCTTCCGGGCAGGGCACACTGGTCCTTTGACGTTTCTTCTTGCCATATGCGTCTTTAAGGACCGTTTTTTTTGTCTGCCCCTTCACCCAAGACCAATTTGCCATAGGAGACTCTACCAGGGGCTGCTGCCGCCAACAACATAGCTCCTAGGTGATGGTCCATGCAGGGGGATTTTTATATCATATAGGTCATATTCTAAGATCTTGAGCGTTTTGCACAATATTTTCAATAAGCATCTTCCGTTTCAGGGTTCTTCAAAATGCATGTTTTATGAAACAGTTGAGATGAAACTGGGCAGCATGTGGCCCATGAATTAAGCTGAGTTTAGCACTTTGGACTTTAAGTATGCAGAGTGGTGGACTATAATTTATATTTAGAGAACAAACTCATTAAAATTGTTATTTTTCTTGCCAACTTTTTGCATTTGCAACATTTCCAAGTAGCGCCATAAAATAGCCATAAGCGTCCCTTAATGCCCCATTTGCAGGGAGCCACTGCCGTTGCAATCCGTGCAAGACGTTTTTGTTTTACATTTATTAAAACAAAACGACCAAAACTTTTTAAGAGTTTTTTTTTACTGCCATTTTCAGTTTGACTTTCAGGTATAAGAGAAGACAGAAAACTTGTTCTTGTAGCCTGTAACATTTGCAAGACCTTTATTATGCCTACACAACAAAAAACAGAGAAAAGAGCTGCGGTTTGGAAAACCATAGAGCAAACAGTAATCGGAATAAAGAGCCTAAGTTTTTTTTTTTTAACCATGCATGTTAATGCTCCAGAGGAGGATGTAGGTCAGATTTGTTGTGATTTTAAAACATTGATGGAAGAAACAGACACCAGTGCCCTGAAATCTCTTCCCCAGCGAACACTGGAGACACTGTATACAAGATTACGTAATTCCTACATCCCCGTTTTACATAGTATATTGTACCCATTGTCTCAACATAAAAATAAACCAGAAAAAAAAAGCTCAAGAAGAGAGATGTACATCGTCTCTAATGTAACATAGAAGACTAAGAAAAAAAAAAAAAAAAGACATACAATACCAAACTTTGCGGGGTATCTAAGAGAAATTTAAAATTAAAATAATGCTAATCATTGTTTTATCCTGACAGAGGATGGTTTAGTGTAACATACATCTTCAAACACTCCATTTATAGAGCCCTGAGAAAAATCTGCCGTCATGACACAGACCGGTCATATTGCAGTTGTATTGCTAACTAGACTGATCCTGGATCAGTGTGTGAAGCTAACATTAACAGGGCCTCTCCCCAACAACGTAAACACTCTCACGTAGGGGGGGTTTCCACATTTCCAGATGATGCACTTTTAAGACAGCCGACGAATCCTTGACAAAAAGAATGTAGCACAAGTTCAGGCAGCACATCAGTGGCTGACACAATTCTGAACTTAACTGTACATTTCGCATGGTTCAAATATGGCTTAAGGAAGACTGCCGTATTCTTGTTAGGACCATCTGCTTGTCCAACTGCACTCCGATTTTCAGAAATCAAAATGGAGGATAAGAACCTTAGGAAATATAGCCACTTATTTAAGACCGGAACCCAAATTTTGTTTTTGCAGGCACGTTTGTAACCAGAACAAGAACTAAAGCATAATCCAGTGCTTCACTGTGGTAACTCACTGGACTGATTTGCTGAGAAAGTTGCATAAGACAAGCTTACATTTTCCATACATTCTTGGGGCCCATAACTCTGAATGATGAAATCTTGAGGCACTACAGCCTGGAGTTGTGAGGGGATATTCGTGTGCATACGGAGGCAAAACGAGGACTTCCAGTTGTCTTGAATGTGCCACCATTCAGAAAAAAAAAATGCCAGCCAGTCCATCTATGCAAGTACACAAGCGCGCGCACACACACACAAAGCCAGCACAGCGCACATCTCTACTACAGTGCTGACATAGTGTATTCATTTCCGAGTTTAATGTTTTTTCCACCCTCTTAAAATGACAAAATGCTTAATGTGTATCATTAGTACAATGAGCACATCCATGTGGATTCCAAATTTTGGTCCTTGCAGTTCAAAGTGCTGTCACTGCCCATCTCTTGTACTCAAGTGAAAATCTGGATGACTAATGGGGGGGGGGGGGGGGGGCTTTGGTCCTGTGGGCAAAAGTTGGACGCCACAGTTGTAATTACACAGCTCCAAACATGCAATTACTCAGGGTAAAACACCATACAACCGCCATGGAGGAATCTTTTTTTTTTTTTTCTTAAATTAAGCAGATCTTTACACACTAAATGACAGGGTACTAGTTTGGTGTATTGACGACTGTAAAAGATACTCAAGAGTGGCTTGAGGACATGACATAACCGACTGCAGTCATACAAACAACTTGACATCTGAGCAGTACGTTCTAATCGCAACACCACCATCAGTGCAGTAACATGCACTTAAATAAATTGGATTACTGTTGGCTTTCTGCACTAACCTGATGTCATAAGCACTTTCCTCTACTGGTGCAAGGGACTAAAGGACTTCAGTTGGAGAAATCAGAATTGTACCCATATATAAATATGTATAAATTACATTGCAGGAGTATTTTTAAAACGCAGGCACACTCACAAACACACACTCTTGAAAGGATGGTTTTCTCAATAGTGGCTGTTGTCCCAAAGCTCTGATCAGAGGGAGAAAAAAAATATACTCAGGCTGCAGTGCTTCAAATACTTTCCTAATACACTTAAAATATTCTACCGAGTTTAATTTTACAGAAAGAGGTAGAGATAACTGACCAGCTGCATGTAAAAGGTATGTTCAGTAACGGTGCTAATGCAGTGCATTTTAACACATTCTCATTTCCTGCCATTAGCCAATAACCCTAATGATTTTTCTGCGTGGATGCGGACAAAAAAAAAAAACCCATTAAACATAATTTCTTTAAAATGCGAGCCACATTCTGTTTAAGTGCAAACTCTGCACAAAACATAAAAAATTAAATTGAAAACTCCTACACCTACTTCCCCTGCTCCCGCACACCTATAACCGGAATACAGATTCAAATTTAACACTCGTATTTCCCCTTCTTGCCTTGGTGGTGCAAAAGTAACCAGTCTTTCGCATTGTGATGATGCAAAATGTGTCAGGAACTAAGTCTAATTGGTCAAATTATGCGTCGAGAAAAACTATTAATAGTCAACATGTTGAGTGTTTTGATCTTTCAAATTGTTTTCTGTACATTTGACAACAAATAAGAAGGCCTCGAGTGAAAAAGGAAAAAAAAACAAAACAAAAAACAGCATTTACTTGTCTCAGCCTGTTTGGCTTCCGACGTCTGATTAAACACAGTAGTTAGCTTGCTGAAACATCTACAGTTGAAGTCCAGAGGTAATAACATTTTGCTGTTTACGCAAATGAATGGATGCTATAAGGCATGTGTATATGTCAATTTTGAGGGTTAATGTAAATTATGTATTGTCCAAAGGCAAGTGGCATAATTCGGCTATCGTTGAAGGGACTTGTCTCCATGTTCTCTGACCTGTGGACAAAACTGACCCAGACCTTGCTTGACCAATCAGGTCTGCCGGTGGCGCTTAAAGCATCTTTGCAGAGCGTTTATGTTGATGGTGAGGTACTGCATCTCAGCGGGACCTCAGCCTCATTTCAACAGCCAAATTTAAAACTAAACATTCCATTCAGTGGGATAAATTTAAAAAAAAAAAAGAAAAAGAAAAACCGGCACACACGCAAACACACAGAAGGAAAAAAAAAAAAAGGAGCATCACCCATAGTCTAAAAGGAATGTAATAGCGTAATGGTTTGCTGGAATACTATACCCATTGCAAAGTTAAGCTGTGATGGCTAAGGGTGGAAAACTTCATTGACTGAAGAGAAAGCCAGTCAGTTCTGAGCCCAAGCAGTAAGAAGCTGACCCAGTCCAGTTTCCAGATTTCAGGTGGCCAGCAGGAAAACTGGTGTACATGTGGGCTGAAGGCCAGTAGCTTTGGTGAGGCTTGGAAACCATTATGGAAGAGAGAAGTGTGATATCTTCAGAGTTGTCCTGCACTTAATTCAAGACCTTGGTGGCAATTATTTGCTCTTCATCCAAAGCTTTCAACACGGTGGCCTGAAAAGGGAGAGAAAGATGAGGTCGGGGGATTTTGAAAAAGTAATGCCCACTGTAATGCCACAAGCTAACCTGTTGCGGCACCATGGCACTCTGAGTAACTTTTTAAATCGCTTTCCTCCTTTAAATCCTACTAAAAAAGGCAGCATGAGTAGATTTTGTCTGTAAAGATTAAACTTTTATTCCCAGGGATTTGTGCCCCTTTTAAGTCACTGAAAACAGGGGCTTTTGTGCAAACACACTCGAGGCGAGGTACGCAATTAATGTTTTTTATTTTTCCGTTTTAACCATGAGAGCGATACCCACATACAACATCCATCGTCACTGATAATGCAACAAACATGGTCATTGCTGTTCAACTGGATAAATTCCCACATGAGATGTTACTTTTAGCGTGCGGGCATAAATTTCCCTCTGCATTAAGGCTGAGTCGGGATGGTCAGACATTTTACCGCATTTCCACCGTGACTGCACTGTAAAACGCCGTTTTCAGGAGAAGCAGAAACTGCCGAGTCTGCCCTGTCTGCCGCAAGGGCAACAGAGCCTTTGAGATGGTTGACTGCGCTCTCGGCAGAGGGGGCGTCTCAAATGCAGAGGGTGTCATCGAGGCCATGAAGCTACTCGAAGATGTCCCGGCACTCGTGTCAGAGGAGAGCAACCCCGGTGTGTTTGATAGCTCGACTGCATGTTTAACTCATCCAGGGCACAGAGGACAACCCTGGAGTCATAGTGTTGAGATAAAGCAGGCCATCAACGAGGACCTCAGCAAGAGCTACACCAGCGAGCAGGAGGGAACTACTCTGCCCTGACCCACGATTCAAGGCAATGACTTTCCTTTCTGAGGCAAGAGTGGAGACGTTTGGAAGAGTGACTGCTGAGGATGCGTCACTGAGCTTGATAAATTTATATATAAAAAAAAAAATTGACAAATGTTTCATGAATAATACAAGGATTTTGACATTGAACAGAAAAGGTAAATTTCTGTTTAGTTTGTTTTTTTCCCCCCCAGTGCGGTTTGGAATGGGGATACTGACATTGTGATGCGAAAATGTAAGGCCGTTATGTTCACTTATCGTTATTGTGTTAACGTTCAGCAAGGTTGAGACTGAAAGAGGACACTCAGACCCTCCTTTCAAGAACAGAAACGGTTCTGTTCCTGAAAGCAGGACTTCATCTTCTCCGCTGAGGCAGACCTTCACTGACAGCAGAGCTCGGGGGCCCATATCAGCAGAGGCCAGAGCTCAGGCGGCAGTGAATAGGTACTGTAATCCTCTGCCACTCTGAGGACCTTCTGAGCTACTGGAGCAAGAATGAGGTGATGTTTCCTCTGACTTCAAAGTCCAAGGAGCTACTTTGTGCATTCCAGGCACCAGTCTCTCTTAAGTGTTTCGTACTGCAATTATCGCTGTTGAAAAGCAGACCACACTTCCACCGGAGCATGTTGATCACCCATTTTCACACAGGAATTTGCACATTCCAGAATCACCAGCTAAACACGTAACTACCAGCTAAAAACACCTGCTACGTTACACGTCCATGATGCATTGTCATGATTTAATTATGGCGTCTTGTACTTTAAATGTACATTGTTTTACCACGGAAGGCGTGGATTTTGTAAAGGGAGCTTGCAAAAAATTCCATAGTTTTTTTTATGTAAATGAGGGCAGCTTTTATGTTAACCGACTGAGAACATGCTCATGTTAGTTTGCTTCATGAACGCTGCAGCAGCGACATGCTTCTGTTTTGTTGGTTTTCTGGAATGCTGAGAAATGTGTTGGCAAGCATAACCTCTCACTTGACACATCGCCTCCATCGTTACTACCACAACGGAAGAAAACAGAGGGAAGTTCATGTTGCTCTTCATTGTAGAACGTTTTAAATGAAGCAAGCGATCACATGCGATTACAAATAAATGGATAGAAATCAAGACGACTGATGCATCAAGATACATAAATACGTTTGTACTCGCAAAGCAGCCAACGGAATCGAATCATGAACTGCCTGAAGTTCCCATCTCTAGGGTTTCGACATTTAGATAATCTTCCCCATTCTGCCTTTTAAAGTCTTAATTTAAATGCATAAAAACATTTTCTTTGACTAACTTATGAGGAAACACCAACAAACAAACAACTGTTTAAGGCTGCAATTGCCTCGGGATGTGACAAGTCCCAGTCAAAGCAGGAAATGTTATCCAAGCAAACAATTTGTTGTGGCAAGCCGCCAGTTTCCACAACTAATATAACCTATTTTTCATAACCAATTTTCATAACATTGTCAGGAAAACTGTTTTATTTTGTATTAGGACTTCATAGAGATCTCTGGCCACAAAAACTCACCAAAAACTGTTCGCCATTGCTGAACTTCTTGTCAATATCTTTGCCCAAATCAGTGTCTGGCAGTTTTAGGTCCTCTCTGATGTCTCCGTTGTCATCCAACAGGGTCACAAAACCATCTGCGACATCAATTACCTACATATGCCATAACACAAAGAAAACAGACAAGTGTTAAAAAGAGCTGGTGTCAAGACGCACTTACAGAACAAGCATTTCATTTGTAAATCCTGAGTCTCCATATCAAGACAATATAACCGCTTTGAAATACTTTGTATGCAATAAAATGCAGTAAAGACTGGTTTAACTTTGAGTGAGATGGCAAATTCAGATGGTTTAGATAGATTTAGCAAGTTTTTCTCATAATCACAGGGTGCAATAACTGTCTTCCACAAAACACAATTACAGAGCAAAACAGGCAGACGGAGAAAAAAAAAAAAATTAGGTTCTTGACTGAGGCTCTGTTCAGACCTGCACTCGCACCACGTCTCTTGGGAGAACTGATCACAAGCTTTGAGATCGGATCTCACCTCCCCCATTCTATATTCAAATAAATATGTTCATGATTTCCGTTTGTAAAGACCTAACGCACTGCTGATGATTTTTTAACTACCTGGCAACAGCAAAGGCCCGGTATGTTGTCAGCTGAAACAGCCCAAAGACCTACCGTGTTACTCACTGTGACACGTCATTTAATTAGTTTAACAGCACAAAAAATGTACTGTAAGCATTGCTGCTGCTGCTGCTGCTGCTGCTGCTCAGACAAGTTCCTACCCAACTGCCTCCACTTGTTTAGATTTTCGAGCTGCACCACAGAATGTGAAATGGAAACTATACAATTCTGATGTGAAATTAAAAGGAATCTTTGCTCAACCAAGTAGGACAATACACTATAAAACAAAATACATAGAACTGACCACTAAGGCTAAACCCATACAATCATCCCCTCAAACCTTTTTTAATTGATTTCTAGAGAATTATTGTCCCAAAAGAGGCCTCTCAATCAAGACAGAAGACACTGCTAGTAGGTCAAGACTAAACCTGTTCATCTGGTTCAAAACCTGTATGTTCTTTCACAACTACTTAGGAGCTCAACTCTTAACACGTGTGACACACCCAATCAGCTACCAAGAAAGTATTTCCTTTTGTTTTTTCCCCCACATAATGTAGTTTTGTTAGGATCTGATATCCTGGAACACATTACGGGAAATGGATGCTATGGTCGAGCAGTGTTTCTCAACAACACAAAAACAATCAATACTGGTCAGGAAAGAAAATTAACGGCTTCCTGTGTCAACTTGGTTGAGCTGACAACCAGTATTCATTGAAAATGTTGATTCCTTCTTGGTGCACCTACATTTTAAATCAAGGTATCCAGCATAAGACATCTCACCTGGTAGTCTTTCCTTAAGACATTTGGGACATTCATGTTATGGGTGGATGGACAGATATCTTCATACTTCTTTTGGGTAAAGATGTCAGTTCCAATAAGATGAACCTGAGGGGGGGAACGTTTTATTGAGTATCTGGCCTTGGGTCAAGTGAGCATTAAGGTTTCACATGTAAAACTAGGAAACATGAGGCTAAAGTCACAAAAAATGCCTAAAGGTCTAAATTCCAAAGAACACGAGGACTTTTTTTTTTTTTTTTTTTTTTTTACCTTGGCATGCCCGTGCTTGCCAGTCTTTGAGGTAGACATCTCAACGATCTTACACGGACGTCCTTTCAGCATGACATGGCCATTCTTCCTCAGAGAAGAGCACTGCACAGGGTATGTCGCAGATGCCCCGGACTCCCCGCTTGTGAAATCATCATCCATGATTGAGCGCGTCCTGTTATGTCAGCCAGGTGGACCAAAAAAGAGAAGACAGTGGCACCTTTAGAAGAATCACCTACACGGACGTTTGCTGATGAGACCACATGTGCAGGAATAATCTGATTCATATAGTGCAATGAGCAGGGATTTTGGTCAAGAGCTCCACAACAGCTGGTGCTCAGCACCACACCGCCCTAACAGCTTCCCGTCTCCCATAAAAATAAATGGTGGCAGCGGTGGTGGTGGTGGAGGCCCAGGCTGTTAACTGCCCTGAAATCAACGACGTGAAATCATCAACTGGCGATAATTGTTGTGTCAGAGTGAGCAGTAGTTTACCACCACTTATGCGTCGTTAAAACGAATTTCACGTCGCTACCAGCCCGAACAGTCCACCGCCCCCCCCCACCCATGATTAGGCATAATCGCGGCGACCAAAAACTGCTCCGAAAACTTGTCCGGTGGGATTCAACGGCCACTCGCCGACCCACCGCCTGACAACCGCACAGCCGGCCTCCGCTGCTAAATGTGTCGGACGTGGGTGGCGATTGTGAGCCCTCAACGCACGTTTAACTCGCCCGCGCGGGTCCGAACACTCGCAAAGTTTCGCAGGTTCGCGAGTGTCGCTGTTTCTCCGGCCTCGAGCGACGTCAACAATGGCGGAAGGTAGCCGCAAAACGGCTTGACAGCTAGCTGTTAGTACGCGGCGCTAGCAAACACCAGCTTGTTTTTTTATTATTATTTTTTGTTACGTGGCGACCGCGCTCGATGCATTGTAGCCGGAGAGAGTTAGCCTCGGCTCCCCCGCCTCGTGGGTCTGTCATCGTTAGCTCCCTAGCGAGAGAGACCAACACCCATACACACACGCACACACACACTGGCTGGCTGACGTGTTGCTAACGTTAGCTTAAGTACCGTGCTAACTTCTGCGTGACCGCCGAAGTTAC